>ML784162.1:1319426-1377287 GCA_009831015.1 Picea engelmannii | reverse complement strand
GGGTTTTCTTGGTTCAGATTCATTCTTTCAACTTTAGCAATCATTCTAGGGAAATCCAATACTTCATGGTCCATAGATTTACAACAAAGACAACTAGGTCTTCTCCCAAGGCATTCCTGAGCAAGATGTCCTGGTTTTCTGCAACTGTAATAGAGGTTTAATCCTCTCTTTCTTTTAACTAATCCCTAGCCCTTTTTGTACTGCACACTAGGATCGTAGGAGCTAACCTAAAAAAAATTATTTCTAGGATCCTCCATCCATTTGTTAGTCCAAATATTATTTCTATGTATAGGTATAACATGTCTTTCACTATTATTATTATATCTACTCATGTCAAACCTTATTTCATCTACCAATACCCTAGTTTTCGAGCTAGGATAGAATCTATCAAACATACCTAGATCCATGCTTTAGAAACAAAATTTTCCACTTGTCTTACTTCTACAGAGCACAAACCTTTTAGATCTAGAACTTTTCACTATTCTTACCTTTATCAAAGCACAAAGCTTGCAGATCTTACCACTTTTCTTCACATCTGACCTCTTTTCTTGGCACAAAGATTCACAAGTCAAGAAGAATGTTGTGCACTAGGGAAACAAATCAACGCATGGAGCTTTCTCAATTTCAGGTCGAATCTTTGCACAAATCTTATTCTTCCTCAGTTCCCAGCAATCACAGTTTCAGTCTCAGCAATGGAACCATTTGTTGGCATAGGGGCAGACCCAGGGTTCAATGCTACAACAACGCACCAACAAAACCCTAACTATCGGCCCTTTGAGAAACACCTACGAAGCAGATGAAGTCTCACCCGAGGTACAGGAATGGGTGATTGTAGGACTCATATGTCTGAAACATTAGTTGGGACACAGATATGTGATTCTACTATTTAATAGAGAACTCAGTAGTGAAACTTCTTCAATATTTAACCAATATCTACTCCGCAGATAAAACAGAGCATCACAGCATTCACCCAGATATAATGTATCTAAGCACTTAGCATAAGGAATTAGATCAGATCTAGTAGATTCAATCACTAAGAAAGTTCACAGAGGTCAGATCTAGCATTTAGATTCATCATAAGCAAAAAGTATAAACACATCTATCTATCTATCTATGTCAAGCACTTAGCAGATAACACATAATTACACCAACACATCGCACAAAGAAGAGCAACACAACATATACGTGGTTCACCCCCACCCTGGGGCTACATCCACCAACTCTTCTTCTTTATTAGCTTCTTCAATCGGATACATACACAGATCCATGAAATCCTTACTCCGCATAGGACAGGTATCTGTGCACCTCTCTAGATCCTCCTTCCTTGCGTTACAACACAAAGCCCTTCACAGTCTGTTACAACCACTTTCACTTAGCTCTGCAAGTCTCTCACAGTATGCACAAAGCATTTACAAGCCACACTTGCACTTAGCACAACATCACATAGAGGGCCAACAATTCTACCAAGTGTAGATAATCTTCCCATTTAGAGGGTTTTTCCATCCCATACATCCTTATCATATCCTCTATCACTCGGTTCACCCTTTCCGTTTTCCCATTAGACTCAAGATGATAGGTTGTGTTGAAGTTCAGATTTGTTATGAACCCTTTCAATAACCCCTTCCAAAATGTTGAGGTAAACATTGGGTCTCTGTGAAATATAATTGTCTTGGGTATATTGTGCAATCATGCTACTTCCCTCATATAAATATCAGCAACATTAGTTTCCTTGTGAGTAGTTTTCAATGGGATAAAATCGACAGTGTTAGTAAGTTTGTCCACTACCACCATGATTGCATCATGTTGATTTCTTGTTTTGGGAAATCCTGTGATGAAATCCATTGTTACAACTTCCCATTTCCATTCAAGAATGGGTAATGGTTGTAGTAACCCAGTTGGGTGTCTATGCTTAGCCTTGACCCTTTAACATTCCAAGCATTTAGCTATGTATTCAGCAATATCCCTCTTCATGCCTTGCCAATAATATTGGATCTTGACTGCTGAAACTGTTTTTTGATATCTTAGGTGTCCCGCATAAGGTACATTGTGCATTTACTTTAAAATCGCACTCCTCAATTTAGGATAATTAAGTACATAAACTTTGTTTCTATACAAGATAAGTCCATTAATTCTCAATTCATAATCTTCAATTTTTTGTTGCATTTTACATTGCTCCAATTTTGTTACCAATTCCTTGTATTGCAAATATGATTTTGCAACCTCCAAAATTTTGTCTTTCAAATCTGATTGGTACATGCTAATGGATGTAGCATGCAACTCATGCACTCTTATTTTGACTGCATCAGCCACTTTGTTCTCTTTCCCCTTGATATGATTTATATCAAAGTCTTATTCATAGATGAATTCCAACCATCTACTATGCTTAGCATTCAAGGTAGGTTGATCAAGAAAATACTTCAGACCATTATGGTTTGTCCTCAACTCAAACCTATTTTCCATGAAGTAGTGCATCCACTTCTTCAATGTGTGCACTATGGCTGCCAACTATACATCATGAGTGCCATAGATTCTTTCATTCTCTTTCAATTTCCTAGATTCAAATCCTACAACAAACCCATTTTGAATAAGGACTCCACCAAGTCCTTCTTTAGATGCATCTATGCATACAATGAAATCTTCATTTGGATCTGCAATCCTTAAAATTGGAGCACTAGTTAACAGTTGCTTCAATTGTTGGAAGCTTCTTTCACATTCTTTTGCCCATTGAAACTTATTACCTTTCCTTTTAAAGGAAGTGATGGGGTGAGTTATTCTCGAAAAACCTGCAATGAACCTCCTGTAGTAGCCAACTAGACCCATGAAGGATATGACTTTTGTCACATTCTTAGGTGGTGTTCGCCCTTTTATTGTGTCAATCTTTTCAGGGTCCACTACTATCCCTTCTTCGGATATGATATGCCCCAAATAGTTAATTTTGTTTTGATAAAATGAGCACTTGCTCAATTTGGCATACAATTGATGCTCTCTTATCACTTGCAACACCATCCTCAAACAATGTTCATGCTCTTCTCCCGACTTGGAATATACACGGATGTCATCTAAAAATACAATGACAAACTTGTCTAAATATTTTGGGAAAACACCATTCATTAAGCACATGAAAATAGTTGGTGCATTTGATAATCCAAATGGCACCACTGTGAACTTATAATGACCATATCATGTCCTAAAGGCAATCTTGTTGATGTCTTCCTCTTTAATCCTTACCTGATGGTATCCTGACCTAAGTTCTATCTTTGAAAATATCCTTGCATACTTCAACTGATCGAAGAGATTATCAATCATTGGTAGAGGATAATTGTTCTTTATAGTCACTTTGTTCAATTGTCTGAAATCGATGCACAATGTCAATGTCCCATCTTTCTTCTTCACGAAAAATACTGGGGCACCCCAAGGTGACACACTTGGGCATATATATCCCTTTTTCATAAGTTATTCAAGCTGCATTTGCAACTCCTTCAGCTCCGTTGTACTCATTTTGTAAGGAGTCTTTGACACTGGAGCTGCTCCAGGCATCATATTTATAGAGAAATCAATATCTCTCTTTGGGGGTAGTCCTGGTACCTCATTGAACACATCTTCAAAATATTATAGTACTGCATGATCCTCCATATTTGGCACCTTATCCTTAGGTGCTTCTTCCATATGAGTTGAAAATATTTGACATCCCTTCCTGTAACACTTCTTCAGTTGCATTGTTGAAATTTCTTGGATAGTAACTTCCCTGGGAATTCCCTGCACTTTCCTCAGGTTCCCTTCCTCATCCAAGCAAGTAAATTCCTTTTTATGACAGTCTAAGATAGTATTATGTTGGTCCAACCAATCCATCCCAATTAGACAGTCATAGGAACCTAAAGGAAAGATGTTCAAATATACCCTTGTGCTCAGTCCATTCATGTCCATAAGACATGACCTAACCATCTCATTAACTTTTATTTTGGCTCCAATAGCCAGCTGCACCAACCAATATTTTCCATGCTTGTTTCTTGGAAAATGAAAACTTTCCACCATCTTAGGATCTATATAACTATGACTAGTTCCTAAATCAATTAAAATAGTAATGGTTTGGTTGTTGATCATACCTTTCACTTCAATCATATGTGAATGATACTCTGCTTGCTTGTTTTTCGGGGCTGCATAGATCCTGGGTACAATTATGCCCATGTCCTCCATGGTTTCAACTCGTTGAACATTGTGAACAACTCTCACTTTGTCACTTATGTGAGGACAATATCTAAACATATTATCTCCTTTAAAACCCCAACATTGAATAATTAGTTGCCTTGGCCTTTGACCCCCTGTCTCAATCGTTTTGGGTTCTTTCGAAGTTGGTTGTCCCTATGAATTATTTCTGAAAAATGATGGCTTAGTTCCCTTCTTCCTCTGATCCATCTTGAATTTATTCTTATCTTCCATATATATTTGGAAAGTTGGTCTTATTTTTTGTTGATCATAAAGGCACTTAGCTCACCTTATGGTCTCCTCCAATGTTTTGGAATCATCATATTTTATTTTTTCACTGATGGATGATGGAAAACCACTCAAATACCTTTGAATCTTAATTGTCTCATTCTTTATGAAATAAACATACTTCAACAATTCTAAAAACCTTCTTTCATAATCATCTATTGTCATACTCCCAAGCTTGAGTTCAAAGAACTCTTTCATTTTCTTTTCACGGTATCTCTTAGTCAAGTATTTTTTTTCAAAATACTTCTTGAATTCCATCCAAGTAACATTTTTCTCTTTAATGTGTTGCACCTACACAAGCTGATCCCACCACATGGATTCCTTTCCTTTGAGTTGATAGATGGCAATCCTTCCTTCTGCATGAGAAGAATAATTATGCAATTGAAAATACTTTCTCATGCCCAACAGTCATGTATCTTCATATTCATCCTTCTTGTGCTCACCATCAAATGTAGGAGGTTTGATTTTGTTCATTTCCCCTCGTAGCTCATCCACCCCAGACCTCTTATGCTTCCAGGAGATGGACTTGAGATGTTGTGTGTTCTCTTATTGGAATGCCTCGGGGAGTGACAGTGATGTCTTCTAACACTTATTGTTCTTATTTTCTCATCATGAGACCCATGAATTCATGATTTTCTTGAGCCACTCTCCTTATCCAATTTATTTTCTATTCTTTCCAAGCTCTGCGTCAAATTCATGTTGAAGTCCTCATGTTTCTCCTTATCTCTCTTAAGCCTTTCATTTTCAGCCTGGTGAATTTGGACATCTTTTTGCAAATTTTTGATGATTTTCATCATGCTCACTTATTTATCTATCTCTTTTCTATGTACATTGGATTTCATTCCTTCAATTCCCAAATGGACTTCCATTCATCTAGCTTCACTCTTTGAACTGAAATCATCTTGTGTCTCCTCCATTTCTCTGCACCGTGGAAAAAATCGGTTTGGTTATGTCAATTTTTAACTCTGCAAAATGTGCACTCAACCGAAATTTTTGTCAGGCTAACAAACTTTAATAATTTTCTAGAATAAACCAATCTAATTCCAAAAAAACAATATCAGATTCCATTTTCTGCAGGTCTTGGTCGATCAAGAACCCCTCATGCTTCTATCTCTAATCCCAACTCTATTCTACAACCATTTTCGGGTGCTAGCCCCTTTTTCTTCAACCCTTGGTTTGAATGTGACCATAGTTGTGACCCAGTGCTAATGGTTTGGGTGCTTATCCGTAGTCTTGAAACTTCGAGCTCCAAAGCTTCAGAGGTTTCCCCTTCCGCACCTCACAAACATCCCAGAACAATGAACTATCGAACATGTGAAGAATGGTGTATATATAGTCCACATTCCTTGCTCAGATTTATGGTGGATAGGAGCTTCGGGGAGTACGGGCTTCGACGGTTTCCAAAGCACATTCCAACAAATCTCTCAGAGTGTCAAATTGGAAAACTCACTAAGTGGGGTGGATCAGCAGTCCATGACTTTCCAGCATTCAAGGACCGATATTTACTATGGAACTCCGACTTCAGGGTTTCAGGACTTCGGAGCTTCGGGGCTCCAGGACTTCAAAGGATTTCACATTTTCACACTATAAAAATCTCGAAGTGTGAATCTTCAAATACTTCCACATCAACCCTGGTGATGTCATTACATCATGTTATTTCAGCGCTACGAAACATCAGGGATTTATTCCTCCGATTCCATCAGGAACCATTTCTTCCAGAGTGTCAAGTCTTAGGACTTCACGATCTATAACCACGCATCCACTATGACCATCAAGGGCCCCACCATCCATCCTCGAGAGGAGGGCCACGTGGAAAAATATTAGAAGAGGATATGTGGCCCAATCAGATGGGTGACACGTTCTAAATGGAACTTCAATATTCCAAAGGTTCTTAACTCACTGAGACATGGAACACATCCCATGTGTCCATGTCATCCTTGGTGACATCAGCAGGCCACATCACTTCAGGACTTCAGGCTTCGACAGTTTTTACACTTGCACACTCCAATTCTCCCAAATGTCGAACTCTCGAACAAGTTGATCTTCTGACATGCATCTCCTTTTAATGAATGGTTCGGATTAACTCAAAACTTTGGGAATTCAGGATTTTGTGCATCAACACACTCCATTTCTCCTGAACGTTGAATTCTCAAACAAGCCAACCTGCCAACACATGGCTTATCCCTACAGTTTTGATTCATCCTTGGGAAAATCTAATGGTAAACACTCCCCCCCCCCGGATCTACGGTGTAGATCCTCTTTGGGAATTCATAACTTCGATCTTTGGCCCCTTTTTTCTCTTATAACCCATAAAATTTTCTGAAGTTGTGAAGTCCGAATGACTTGGAGGTTAACCCTCATGCACTTTTCTCCATATCTGAAAATTGTGAAGGATCCTACTTCTCTCGAACAGATCCTACTATCCAACACCATGATTGTTGTGGTTTCTTTATTTGTGGCCATTTCTTAAACCGTTATACCTCATGTGCTGTCGAACACAATCCAAGTGTTCTCTCAATGCCCTTCTGGCACTCTGTACATCAAAATTCTATGGACATTTTACTCTGAATTCCTAGTTTGTGGCCCATCCAAGCTCAGTGTTGAAACCTTGGCTCTGATACCACTTTGTAACATCCATGACCATCAACCTTTGTCGAGTAACTCTACCCAAACAACTGCATCTTTTATTTTCTGCTCTGATACCAATTCGTGACATCCTCAGCCTTAAACCAATAGGCTAGGCCATGCCACCGAATAAATTTCATGCTCTGATACCACACATATTAATATACATATCTATCTAATGCAATTTAAATAGTTATAACACTTTGTCCATACAATTATTCATGTGGAAACAACATTAAACATACATACAATATATGTAGACAATTCTAATAACGTTATAACTTGTTTTCAAGATACACATCATACAAAGTACAAAGATTTGATACTTATCTTTTAATTGATGACCACCAACTGCATGCATACCTCCTAAAAACCTCCCAGCCTTAGAACACGTTGCTCATCACGCTCAGCAGTGGGTCACCCTCGAGCTGGGACTAAACTCTATCAGGCAAGGGATCCCTAGGCCTGGCAAGGACAACATGAAGGTCGCGCAGATCAACCGGAAGGATTTTATCCCAGGAGCTAGCTCACACTAACAGCTTACAACCTCTCATTCCCCACATGCTTGTCCCACCCTTGGAAGTGTGCCCCTTCTCTGATCAACAGTCATTCGGCTGCCCCAATTCCCTTGCAGAGCTTCAGCAACAGGGCGGACATGAATTCTCAGAGCATTATAGCTGTCGTTGGGATCCCTCTAGGAAAATCACTTCCCCAACAACCTATTTCACCTAGAGAGAGTTGCTTATAGTCATGACAACCTGCTTCTTTAGTTCATGGGCTTGACAACCCACCTCTTCAATACAACTCCTAAGTCAATTCGAGTTAGGGTGATCGTAGCAAAAAATCTCAATATAGAAAAAATGATGGTAGCAATCCATGATCAATCAAAGAACTACGTTGATAGCATCAGCAAAACCATTAAGACATGGCACGAGCTCAAGAAAAGTACAGGTGTGTTGTGCTTCAGAGGAAAATTATGAGATAGCTCAAAATTCATGTAGGTTCCAGAGGTGCGTGATTGATGTAGAGGTCAACAATGGAGAGGATGTCTAAGTGTGTGAATCTATTGGGAGTATGGTAGGCTTATAGAATGGATACCATCATGAGAATGGTGAGGGGAAAACCCCAACGGGATGGCTTTCCCAGCTATTAACTGCATGCGCCCAGGTTGACACATGTCTCCCTGAAGCTGCATGAGCTCCACTTAACACTCGTTCCCTTTTCCTAGGAACTTAGGACAACACAGATTATGTCAAACCTTAGAATTTAGGAAATAATAATATAATATAATCCCTTTAGAGGTAATCCCTATGGCTTAGCCAATATTCCTACACACTTAGCCCCTTCCCTTACCCTACCTAGTGGAGCTTAGTCCCCCATAACACTTTCTTCATGGTCAGTCTACACATAGCGGTGTAATTTTATTAATGATGTGAGTATTTACATATACAAAATCAAGCTCATTGGCCTTATCATCTGGGCTCTCCGGCCTAATAAACACATAAGTATTCCATCTTATAAACACTTTGCTCACCAGTCTATAAGCATAATTACAATTCAATAGGGGCTCGACCTTGGGGTGTTACAATCCCCTCCCCTTATTTTTGCACTGTCCTCAGTGCAACTTATTTACACAACAACAACAATATTTCCAAAATCTTCAAAATGATGTGGGTACTCTGCCCACATAGCATCTTCATGCTCCCATGTTGCATCCTTAGGATCGTACCAGGTCCACTGGAATTTTACAATCCCTATGGCTCGATTTCAAATATTCTTGATTTTTTCGTTCTAGTATATGAATCAGATGCACTTGAAAAGCACTTTCTTACTCCACCTGAATCACATTCCAATCAATAACATAATTAGCATTAGGTATATATTTCTTAAGAAATGAGACATGAAATACATTATGTATAGACATAGATGCAAGCAACGCAAGCATATAAGCTATTGGACCAATCCTCTCTAGGATTTCAAATAGCCCACAATATCTGGTTGCCAACTTGGAACAGTTACTCAGCTTCAGGTAACTTATGTTGGCTTTTACCTTCAAGAAAACATGATCCCCTACTTTAAATTATTTGTGATTTTTGTTCTTATCATCATAGATTTCCTGCCTGTCTTGGGAAGCCTTCAAATTCTTCTTAATCTTCAACATTTTCTCTTCCATTTCCTTGAGAAACTCTGGCCCAACCACTGTCCTATCAGTTGGGTCATCCCAACTTAATGGGGTGTTGCATTCTCTTCCATAAAATGCTTCAAATGGGCTCATCTTCAGTGATGCTTGATACCCATTGTTGTAGAAAAATTCTACCAAGTGTATATAATCTTCCCATTTAGAGGGTTTGTTCATCCCATACATCCTTAGCACATCCTCTATCACTTGGTTCTCCCTTTCCATTTTCCCGTCAGACTCGGGATGATAGGTTGTGTGGAAGTTCAAATTTGTTTTGAACCCTTTGAATAACCCCTTCCAAAACTTTGAGGTAAACTTTGGGTCTCTACCAGATATAATTGTCTTGGGTATAAGGTGCAATCATGCTACTTCCCTCATATAAATATCAACAATTTTAGTTTCCTTATGAATAGTCTTCAATAGGATAAAATGGGCAACTTTAGTAAGCTTGTCCACTACCACCATGATTGCATCATGTTGCTTTCTTGTTCTGGGAAATCCTGTGATGAAATCCATTGTTACAACTTCCCATTTCCAATCAGGAATGGGTAATGGTTGTAGTAACCCATATGGGTGTTTATGCTAAGCCTTGACCCTTTTAGATTCCAAGAATTTATCTATGTATTCAGCAATATCCCTCTTCATGCCTGGCCAATAATATTGGCTCTTGACTGTTGAAATTGTTTTATGATATCCTGGGTGTCCTGCATAAGGTATATTATGCATTTATTTTAAAATCACACTCCTCAATTCAGGAGAATTGGGTACATAAACTTTGTTTCTGTACAAGATAATTCCATCAATTCCCAATTCATAATCTTCAACTTTCTGCTACATTTTACCTTGTTGCAATTTTGTTACTAATTTTTTGTATTGCAAATCTGATTTTGCAGCCTCCAAAATTATTTCTTTCAAATTTGATTGGTACATGCTAATGGTTGTAGCATGCAACTCATGCACTATTTTGTTGAGTGCATCAGCCACTTTGTTATCTTTCCCCTTGATATGCTTTACATCAAAGTCATATTCACAGAGGAATTCCAACCATCTACTCTGCCTAGCATTCAAGGTAGGCTGATCAAACAAATACTTCAGACCATTATGGTATGTCCTCAACTCAAACCTCTTTCCCATGAGGTAGTGACTCCACTTATTCAAAGAATGCACTATGTCTACTAACTCTAAATCATGAGTGGCATAGAGACTTTCATGCTCTTTCAATTTCCTGGATTCAAATCCTACAACAAACCCATTTTGACTTAGGACTCCACCAAATCCTTCTTTACATGCATCTGTGCATACAATGAATTCTTCATTTGGATCTGCAATCCTTAAAATTGGATCACTAGTTAACATTTGCTTCAATTGTTGGAAGCTTTTTTCACATTCTTCTGGCCATTGAAACTTTTTCCCCTTCCTAATTTGCAAGGAAGTGATGGGGAGAGTTATTCTCAAAAACTCTACAATGAACCTTCTGTAGTAGCCAGCTAGACCCATGAAGGATTTGACTATTGTCACATTCTTAAGTGATTTCCTCCCTTTTGTGGCTTCAATATTTTTAGGGTCCACTGCTATCCCTTCTTCAAATATGATATGTCGTAAATAGTGAATTGTGTTTTGATAAAATGAGCACTTGCTCAATTTGGCATACAGGTGATGCTCTCTTAGCACTTGAAACACCATACTCAAATGATGCTCATTCTCTTATTTCAAATTGGAATATACAAGGATGTCAACTAAAAATATAATGACAAACTTGTCTAAATATTCTCAGAAAACACCATTCATTAAGCACATGAAAACAATTGGTGCATTTGATAACCCAAATGGCACCACTGTGAACTCATAGTGACCATACCTTGTCCTAAAGGTTGTATTGTTGAATTTTTCCTCTTTAATCGTTACCTGATGGTATCTTGAACTAATATCTATCTTCAAAAATATCCTTTCATCCTTCAACTGATCAAAGAGATCATCAATCCTTGGTAGAGGATACTTGTTCTTTATAGTCACTTTGTTCAACTATTTGAAATCGATACACAATCTCAATGTCCCATATTTCTTCTTCATGAACAATACTGGGGCACCCCAAGGTGACACACTTGGGTGTATATACCCCTTCTTCAAAATTTATTCAAGCTGCATTTGCAACTCCTTCAGCTCTAGTGTACTCATTTTGTAAGGAGTCTTTGACACTAGAGCTGCTCCAGGCATAAGATTTATAGAGAAATCAATATCTCTCTTTGGGTGTAGTCTTGGTACCTCCTTGAACACATATTCAAAATCTTCCAGCATTGCATGATCATCCAAATTTGGCACCTTACCATTAGGTGCTTCTTCCATATGAGCTGCAAATATTTGACAGCCCTTCCTATAACACTTCTTCAGCTACATTGCTGAAATTTCTTGGACAATAACTTCCCTGGAAATTCCCTGCACTTTCCTCAGGTTCCCTTCCTCATCCAAGAAAATAAATTCATTTTTATGGCAGTCTAGGATAGCATGATGTTGTTCCAACCAATCCATCCCAATTAGACATTCATAGGAACCTAAAGGCAATATGTTCAAATATTCCCTTATGCTCAGTCCATTCATGTCCATAAGACATGACTTAACCATCTCATTAAATTTTCTTTTGGCTCCGGTAGCCAGCTGCACCAACCAATATTTTTCATTCTTGTTTCCTAGAAAATGAAAACTTTCCACCATCTTAGGATATATATAACTATGACTAGATCCTGAATCAATTAAAATAGTAATGGTTTGGTTGTTGATCATACCTTCCACTTCAATCATATGTGACTGATACTCTGCTTGCTTGTTTTAAAACAAGGCTACATATATCCTGGGTACACTTCTGCCCATGTCCTCCATTGTTTCATCTCATTGAACATTGTGAATGGCTCTCACTTTGTCACTTATGTGAGGACAATCTCTAAACATATGATCTCCTTTACAACCCCAACACTCAATAGGTGGTTCTTGGCCTTTGACCCCCTTTCTCAATCATTTTGGGTTCTCTAGAAGTTGGTTGTCCCTGAGAATTATTTCTAAAGGATGATGGCTTAGTTCCCTTCTTCCTATGATCCATCTTGAATTTCTTCTTATCTTCTCAAGATTTTTGGAAAGTTGGCCTTGTTTTTTTGTTGATCATATAGGCACTTATCTCACCTTATGGTCTCCTCCAATGTTTTGGGATCATCATATTGGATTTTTTCACTGATGGATGATGAAAACCCACTCAAATACCTCTGAATCTTAATTGTCTCATCCTTAATGAAAGAAACATACTTCAGAAATTATAAAAACCTTCTTTCATATTCATCTATTATCATACACTTGATTTCAAAGAACTCTTTCATTTTCTTGTCATAGTATCTCTTAGTCAAGTATTTATTTTTGAAATACTTCTTGAATTCCCTCCAAGTAACATTTTTCTCTTTAATGTGTTTCACCTGCATAAGATGATCCCACAACATGGATTCCTTTCCTTTGATTTGATAGATGGCAATCCTTCCTTCTACATGAGAAGAATAATTATGCAATTGAAAATACTTTATCATGCCCAGCAGCCATGTCTCTGCATATTCATCCTTTTTGTGCTCACCATCAAATGTAGGAGGTTTGATTTTGTCCATTTCCCCTCGTATCTCATCCACCCCAGACCTCTTATGCTTCCTAGCAGAGAATGGACTTGAGTTGTGGTGTTCTCTCTTATTAGAATGCCTCGAGGAGTGATGGTGATGTCTGCTAACACTTCTTGTTCTTATTTTCTCATCAGGAGACCCGTGACTTCCTAATTTGTTTGAGCCACTCTCCTTATCCAATTTATTTTCTATTATTTCCAGGATCTGCATCAACTTCATTTTGAAGTCCTCATGTTTCTCTTTCTCTCTCTTAAGCCTTTCATTATCATCTTGGTGAATTTGGACATATTTTTGCAAATTTTTTATGATTTTCATCATGCTCACTTATTTATCTATCTCTTCTCCATGCCCATTGGATTTCATTCCTTCAATTCCCAAATGGAAATCCATTCCTCTAGATTCATTCTCCAAACTGAAAGCATCATGTGCCTCCTCCATTTCTATGCATCCTGGAACAATTTGGTTCAGTTCTGTCAATTGTTAACCCTGGAACAATTCGGTTCAGTTCTGTCAATTGTTAACTCTGCAAAATGTGTAGTCAACTGAATTTTTGTCAAGCTATTAGACTTTAATAATTATCCAAAATAAACCAATTTGATTCCAAAAAAAAATATCAGATTCCATTTTTTGTGGGTCTTGGTCGATCAAGAACCCCTCGGTCTTCTATCTCTAAGCTCAACTCTGTTCTACAACCATTTTTGGGTGCTAGCACCTTTTTCTTCATCCCTTGGTTTGATTGCGACCACAGCTATGACCCAGTTCTAATGGTTTGGGCACTTATCCAGAGTCTTGAAACTTTGGGCTCCGGAGCTTCAGAGGTTTCCCTTTCCGTACCTCACAAACATCCCAGAACAACAAATTGTCGAATGTGTGAAGAACGGTAGGTCTACGGTCAACATTCTTTGCTCAGATATACGGTGGATAGGATCTTTGGGGACTCTGGGATTCAGTGGTTTCCAAAGAATGTTCCAAAAAATTTCCCAGAGTGCCTAATTAGTGAACTCGTGAAGTGGGGTGGATCAACAATCCACAACTTCCCAGCATCCAACGACTGATATTTACTATGGAACTTCGGCTTCAAGGTTTCAGGACTTTGGAGCTTCGGGACTTCGGAGCTTTAGGGATCTTGGAATTTGGAGGATTTCACATATGCACACTCTAAAACTATCGAACTGTGAATCTATGAATACTTCCACGTCAACCCTGGTGACATCATTACGTCGCATTATTTCAGCGCTATGAAACTTCGAGGATTTCTTCCTCCCATTCCATCATGAACCATTTCTTCTAGAGTGTCAATTCTTCATACTTCATGATCTGGCACCACGCATCCACTGTGACCATCAAGGGCCCCACCATCCATCCTCGAGAGGAGGGCCAAGTGGTGAAATATTAGAAGCAGACAGGTGGCCCAATCAGACGGGTGACACATGTCACATTCTAACTAGAATTTCAATATTCCAAAGGTTCTTCAGTCAATGACAAGTGGCACATATTCCATGTGTCCACGTAATGCCTGGTGAGGTTAGTAGTTCACGTCACTTTAGGACTTCATGATTTGGTATTTTTTACACTTGCACACTCCAATTCTCCTGAATGTCGAACTCCCAAACAAGTTGATCTTCTGACACACATCTCCTTTCGATGAATGTTCTGAATTAACTCTAGCCTTCTAGACTTTGGCAGTTTTTTCATCAGCACACTCCATTTCTCCCAAACAATCCAGCTTGTTGACATGTGGCTATCCCTACAGTTCTGATTTGTCCTTGGTAAAATCCAACAGTAAACACTCCCCCCCCCCTAGATCTATTGTGTAGATCCTCTCTAGGACTTCGAAACTTCGGGCTTCAGCCCCTTTTTGCTATTATAACCCATAAACTTCACCAAATTTGTGAAGTCTGAATGACTTGGAGGTTAACCTTCATGCACTTTTCTCCAGATTTGACAGTTGTGAAAAATCCTCCTTCTCTCGAACAGATCCTATGTCCCAACACCACGGTTGTTGTGGTTTCTTTCTCTGTGGCCATTTCTTAAATTGTTATACCTCATGTGTTGCCAAACACAGTCCAAGTGTTATCTCAATGCCATTCTAGCACTCTATACATTAAAATTCTCTAGAATTTTTACTCTGAATTCCTTTTCCATGGCCCATCCAGGTTCAGTGTTGAAACCATGGTCTCTGAACTTGAATTTTGTCCATTTCGAAAACAATCCTTTTGTTGGATCATGTTTTCATTGATGTCAATGGTTTGATTGATTGATGTCATTTATTGATTTCAAGTGATGGATTGATTGATAGGCATAATTGATTGATGATTGATGAACAATGTGTATGTATTGTCCTTGATTAGAATGATAGATGTCAAGTGGAAACCAATCGATGAAGATGGATCAATTAGTTGTCATTGATACATGATGCATAGTTGATGTATATGATGCAGTGGTGAATTGATGCAAAGATGAATCATTATTGTCTTATCATGATTGATAAAGTTCACAAATGGATGAACTCCAAAGTGGTCCCCTTATGGTGAAATCCCTCACAGGAAAAATCTTTGTGGTTAAGTTGTGGTTGAGAGAACCAATGCTTGTATGTGAAATAATGAGATGAATATCAATGAAGTTATTAGTGAAACTATCCTATATGGATAGTGCTTGTCATGCCATTTTTGATGGTATGTGGAACATCACATAACTCCACATGGTTTGAGATTTATGGCCTTACGAAGATGAAGAACCCCCAAATGAAGGCTTGAAGCCCACAATGTCAAAGAAGTCAAAGTGACCTAAAAGAAGAAATCATTATTTAAATGATAAAGTAAAGTGACAAATTCAAGGTGGATTGTTTAAATAATAAATTAAGGTGACAAAATCAAGAAGGGATGTTTAAATGATAAAGTATTGGAGAACTTTCTATTTATGGAAAGTGGTTAACCCTAAAATAAGAAAAAAAAGTTAAGTGACCTAGAAATGGGTTAAGTGACCTAAAAATGGGTTAAGTGACCTAGAGGATGAAAGTATAAATAAGATAGCAATGGTCTTTTGTAGATCATCCTTTTGGTGGATCAATGGAGAGCTTCTTGTGAGATTATCTTGTGGAGTATTGATGGATAGATTCTTGTGAGAGCATCTTATTAGTGTGGATCTATTGAGCATGATTGAAGATCTATTCCGAGGAAGAGAGTGAGAGGAGGATCTCATGGATGCATCAAAGTTTCGGCAATGTCGGAGATCTTGATGGAAAAATTCTCAGAGCTTCAGAAACCCTAATTTCTGAGGTATATGAGGGTTTTGTGTATACGGTGCATATACATTGAAGGCATACGTGGGTTGTATGAAGACAGGGTGCGTACAGTGGATAGAATGGTGAAGACTTATGTTTGAGCTCATGCCAAGATCTTGGATGATGGGGCAGGTTCCAGATCTGCATTATATGGCCTCAGATCTATCACTGAGACACTGGTATGGTTACATTATTGTCTTGATGGATACTATTGTTTGATGTGTTGTGAATGCTTAGGGAATTCTTGGTATGGATTCTATGATGTGGTTCAGTTTGGTTGATTTAGTTGATGGAGTGAGAAGTACTCTTTTGATTCAGTGGTGACATGATTGTTGTGGTATACTAGGTGTTTATACATGATTGAGATAGAATTCATATTGATTTGTTGTGGAGCATGAACAAGCTATTGTAGAGCTTGGATGTGTTGTGACTAGCTGGTGGGTAGATTGAACAGTCAGAGATAGAAGAGAATGATATATTGTTTGTAGATGATCTGAGTTGATCTTGAAGGATAAACTCTAATAGCTCAGAGGGTATACGCAGGTTGTTGTATACATTGGATGCATACATACATGGTCTGTAGTGAGCCATGGTGCGTACACACGCAGGCTTCACTATTGACAGGTCACATACCTTTTGACAAATTGATATTTGTTGAGGATTTTTGCCTCATCTCAGTTGGTGCTGAGTATGTAAGTTGAGTCTTGCATAATAGAGCTAGTGCTCTTGTAGAGTTGTACTCTATTCAGTTGTTGTTGATAAACCCCCAGATTGTTGTCCATAATAAAAAGAAAAATTGTACATACATCTTGTGTTCTTTGTGTTCCTTGTAGTGATGACTTGATGATGATATGTTGTTGATATATGTTCTTATCTAACTTGTTATAAATGACAACAATGGGTAATGAATAAATGTTGAATATTAACTAAGGATTTTTTGTAAAGAGGGAATATTTTGGGAAAAAGAGCCCCACACTCATTCAGCCCCCCTCTAAGTGTGGTAGGTGTGTCCAACACCTTTTTCGAAACTTTTTCTTCAAATTCCACTGACATGGCCCATCCAGGATTAGTGTTGAAACCTTGGTTTTGATGCCACTTTGTAACATCCTCGGCCATCAACCTCTATTGGGTAACACTACCCAATCAACTATATATACATAGATACACATCATACATAGAACAAATATTTGGTACTTATCTTTTAATTGATGACCACCAACTGTGTGCAAACCTCCCACGAACCTCCCATCCTTAGAACACGATGCTCATCACACTCAGCAGTGGGTCGCCCCCGAGCCAGGACTAAAATCCATCGGGAAAGGGATTTCAAGGCTTGGCAAGGACAATAGGAAGGTCAAACAGATCAACCGGAAGGATTTTATCCTAAGATTTAGCTCACACTAACATCCTACAACCTCTCATTCCCCACATGGTTGTCCCACCCCAGGAAGTGTGCCCCTTCTCTACTCATCAGTCTGTCACCTGCCCCACTTCCCTTCTAGGGCTTCAACAATAGGCCAGACAGGAATTCTCAGAGAACTATAGTTGTCATTGGCATCCCTCTAGGAAAATCACTTCCTAAACAACCTCTCTCACCTGGAGATATTTTCTTACAGGCGTGACAAACTGCTTCTTCAGCCCACGGGCTTGACAACCCGCCTCTTCAATACAACTCCTAAGTCAATTCGAGTGATAGTGATGGAAGCATAAAATCTTGGTATAGAACAGATGATGGCAGCAAGCCACACTCAACCAAGGAACGTTGTTGGCAGCCTCAGAAAAATTGTTAAGGCACGGTATGGGCTCAGTCAAAGTACAGGTGTGATTTGCTTCACAGGAAAAATATGGGATAGATCAAAATGCATGTAGGTTCCAGAAGTGTGTGAATGTTGCAGAGGTCGATGATGGAGAGGATGGATCAGTGCATGAATCTGTGGAGATTATGGCAAGCTTCTAGAATGGCGCCCATCATGAGAATGGTGAGGGGAAAACCCCAACGAGATGACTTTCCTAGCTATTAACTGCATGCACCCAGGTTGAAACATGTATTCATGAAGCTAAATGAGCTCCACTTAACACTCGTTCCCTTTTCCCAGGAACTTAGGACAGCACAGATTATGTCAAATCTTAGCCTTTAAGAAACAATAATATAATATCATCCCTTTAGAGGTAATCCCTCTAGCTTATCCCCTATACCTAGACACTTAGCCCCTTCCCTTACCCTACCTAGTGGAGCTTAGTCCCCCATAACTCTTTCTTCGTGTTCGGTCTACAAGAAACGGTGTAATTTTATTAACGATGTGAGTATTTACATATACAAAATCAGGAACATTGGCCTTAGCATATGGGCTCTCTAGCCTAATAATCACATAATTATTTCATCTTATAAACACTTGGCTCACCATCCTATAAACATAATTACAATTCATCAGGGGATTAGCCTTGGGGTGTTATAGGTATGATGGCTCTTCAAGGGAGTTCCTAGTAGAAAACCCATCCCCAAGGAAGACCACTTACTAGGGCACAATGTCAACCACCAAGGTGAAGCAAGGAAAAAGGCATAATGTCCAAGAATATGTCATGAAATATAAAGCAGTATAAGATACAACATACTCAAATGCCTCAAATATTGAAATGACACTCACCATAACACCTGACTTGTACCTCATGGAGCAAGGTCCATTGCCTCTCGGAAGCCAGATGGTGTAGTGGATGCCATCTAAAAATATACGACCTTTGTGGTGGTCAGAAGGGTTTCCATCTATGCAAAAGGATATTGTTAGTCATGTAGTCTCTCGACACTCTATATCTTCAACCTGAGGGCCTTGAGACATAATATCCTTAGCTATCCACAAAATGGGGATAACATCTAGCTCCTACTTGGGGACTTGTTCTCTCCATAGATGGAATGAGAACCACCGCATCTCCTGATAGTCTTGTGCCTACCAAAACTTGGACAAATGGATCAACACATCTAGGGTGGTTCTATCACCCTTTTATCCATATAAAATCCAAAAGAAAATCTAATCTATAAAAGAAAAATTTTGGCCTTTTTTTCAAAAATTTCTAAACTAAGCATGAAATCAATATGCAAGTAGAACAAAATTAAAATGAAATGAATCTAAACTAATATGAGTAATAAAGTTTCAAATGCAAGGAAATCAAAATGACCTACCTACTTACCTAGGGCCTGGGGGCCCTGGAGATCGAGTGATGGATGATGTTAGCTGAATTCATACAACCAATGCAACCAAATGGTCGCCTCATCAAAGTATCTCCCCCTATACTTAATCATGCAATACAACAAAGATAATTCAAGCACATAATAATCATGAGTATAAACACACAGATAATCTATAATGAAATAAAACTCATTGAGATGGGTGGGAGGGAGGAAGTCCTACTGGAAAAAGAAACTATCGGTCTGACCATCCCATCTAAAAGTGCAGCCACAAGCCTAATCAATCCATCTATGAAGAGGGATACCATATATAGATGATGAATCATCTTCATATTCACTCAGAAAATCATTTATCCCTGAAGGCTGAGAAAGGACATGAGATCCACAGAAAATCCTATGATTTCCCAAACAAGAGGAAATGGGGTAAGGCACAACATTAGAGAGAAAGTTCTGTGTCAGAATCAGGAAATGTATCTTCTTTGTTTGCAGATCCCTTCCCAAAGTCTCAACATGAATGGACTTTTTTTAGGTAATGTAGACCTCGAACTATCTTGGGTTAGCCATGACCTGATGTCTATCAAAATATGAGCATAATGGATGAAAGTCCTCATAGAAAAAATATGCATCCTCAAAAGGGTATATATCAAGGGATAGCCTAAAATCATCCTAAAAATGTTGTGTTGGATCATCCTCGAATGGATGGAAAAAATATGTAACCATGTCATCATCAAGTTGGCACATATATGGCCCATCCAGTTGTAAAAAGAAATAATCTAAGGAAATGATTTATGTATCCTTTATTCGATATGTGCCTTCAATGTCATAGATAGGATCTTCATAAAAAATGAAACAACCCAAATCCCATCTTCATCTCCCAGTATGTATGAAATCATCAATGTGATCGTCAACTATATATGTGGGTTGTTCCATGAATTCATCTGCATCATAGGAGTTGATTACTTCTTCGGAAGACTGGAGAAATTCATTTTCATCAAAAGGAAAAGTCAATAACAATGTCTCCTTAAGGCCTTCTGCAAGAGAAACTTCATTGAGATCCCTTTTCTTCAATTCCAAATTCATGGAACAAAGCGCCATCAAAGTTTTCAAAAGGATTATAACTCATCATGTTCTCTTCTTGATGTGTAGGAGAAGTAGATGTCTGGATGTCCTCATCAAGTGGAAGAGAAGATACTTCATATTCATAATATGTCTCATCTAGATCTTCTTCAATCTGTTATTCATAAATAGGATTAGTGAACTCATCATCTTGATCTTGATATCTAACGATTTTGTAGACATCCTTAGGCATGGAGAGAGGTTCATCGTCGGTTGGGAAGTTTTCCTGGTACCCATACTTCCCGGTCACATTGTCGTATAATAATCTTGTTCCAAAATATGTAATGGCCACTTCCCAAGCCGAATTTAGCGTAGGATTTTCCTCATGATGGTCGATGATGGTGCTATACTCTTCCTCTCTAGGTTGAGAGACGTTAGCCAAAAATTCCTTGTTGGGACAAAGTTCTATTAGTTGTTCACAAAATTCGTCATATTATTTTTTGCTTTCCTTGAGGCACTCAAAACTCTCCTCATTTCTCTTGTCGACTTCTTGTCTTTCAATTGTTGTTTCAAAAAACTATGGAAGAATCATTTCTCTCAAGCCTTCAGTAGGATCAAGGTCAAAACCTTCTCTTGAAAAATCATCCTTCAAGTCTTGAATTGTATCTTTAAGAATTTGAGATTATGGTCCCCAACATTTAAGGAAATCTCTGATGAGGATCATCAAAGAATATGTACTTCTTGAATTGAAATAATTCTTAATCCAATCCTTTTGTTCATTTCCCAAGGACAGTGAGAACAACCATAGGCATACATGCTCATGCAATACACCCTCATAGTAGATGCATCTGGTAAACTTAGCAACATGCGCTATGACCAATAATGGATTACTGTCGAAATTTGGCAGGACATCAAATTGGTTTATAGGGTACTTATTTGGATATCCTTCAATAGCTTCGACCACTAAGGCCTTGTATGCTTCATGAAAGAACCAAAGAGCCATGTTTCCATCATTGAGGGAAATACTTCAATGAAGTCACTAGATGAGATCAAGGCTCATCAAGAAATGAAAAGGGGAAAATGGAAAAGAGGGTTCTAGGGAAGTGGAGTTACCAGATGAGCTCCAAGAAGATATCATCAAGAAAGGTGGAAAGGAAACTTCCCTTAGGTGGAGTTTCTAGGCAAGCTAAGGGATAAAGGATTCTAGATAGCTTGCCAAAGTGTCGTTGGAGTTTTGAAGAGGATTCAAAATTCTCCCCAGTAGTGGCCCCAAGTTAAGGACACTATACCCAATGTCACCTCGATATAGGTCTCATGCTTCAAGGGTGACTAAGTCACTCTAGGGAGGCGATCTCGATGACCCTACGGGGAATGGAAGGTGAAAACGAAAATGGAAAGAGTGAAGCCCATAAAGATCAATATTTTGGATGAAAAAGGAAGGTTGATAATGAGTCTTAGGTTGTCTTGAGGTTTCCAAAGCCTTGGATGAATTTTCGAGAAGTTGGTACCTGCCTGAGACACAAGAAAAAAGATTATCCAGTATAATATGTTAGTTGGTTCATCAAGCTAGGATTGATGTCCCTGATTTGCAGAAATGAATGAAAATATATATCAGCAATAAAACAAAAAATAAATATTCTAGAAAAAATTCTCAAAGTCAAATGAAAAATGCTTGAAACAAGGCAGATAAACACTAGAGAATTTCATGGTCTGTAGCATGAGACTTCAGCAATAAATTATGGTTGTCATAAAAGATGTATTTAGAAGTATTTTGCACCCTTATGGCTGTATAAAACTTGTTGTGAAAGAAGTGAATTCAGCCACTAAAACTTGCAAAGAAACCACTCAAAAATTGTATTAAAGCAAGTAGAATAAATTGGCAAATTCGTAGCAACGCTTGACAATGAAAACACAAGTTATGAGTGATTTTAGGTTAGGGTTTCTACAGTGAAATTACCATCCTTATGTCTGTATAAAAACAAGACTTATTTAAGAAAAAGTATCCAATCAAATCATCCACCAGTTAGCTCAATAAGTGCACTTAGGTTAGTAGAAGCTTAGGGAATATTTTTAGGACTAGTCTACGGTTAGTTTAGGAGATATTTAGGGTTAGTAGGCTATGGTTAGAGAAGCCCTAATGGCTGTAGGTTAGTTTTACCACAGAAGCAAGAAATTATGCTTGAAAGGGGATGCCTCAATGAGGCAAGGTAGCTCAAGGTTAGGGGAACAAAACTCAAGTGAGAGAGGACCAAAAGTTGAAACTTTCATGTTTCCCAATGCACCAATCTATATCTCTAATGCAAGATTAGTTCCTTTAGTTATGGGTTAATGGGGTCTTAAAGAAATCTCTAGGAATACTAAACCCTTGGGGGAGTAAATACTCTTACTTCCCAAGGTAAGTAGCCTATCTAGGGTTTGAAATTGACAGGTGTAAATCCTCTTACTTCCTCAACAAAACCCTTGCAAATAACTTTATAAGCTTGATAATTATGGTGGAAACTAATATAGATGTGTATATCCTTATACTCCCTATCTATCTTTAGCCAAAACAACCTTAACTTAAATTACCAATGACAATATCAAAGTAAGAAACCATACCAATCCAAGAAAAGCCTTTTAACATGCCAAAGTAAACCTCCACAATAATCTAGAAGTGACCTCCAAGAGATAGTGAATAATCACCATCAATAACCATAACCAAAATACATCAATCCATAGCACAAGAGGCAAAATACTCCAAGTGTAGCGAAAATTTTAGTCCATGTACTTCTCACAAGAGGGAGAGTTATGTGCAAATGAGATCTTATTATCTCTTATTTATACAAAATGTCACTAAGATAGTTTATCCACATAACTTAGGGTAAAAAAAAGACTAGGGGTCAACAGCCCTAATTTTTCCCCTTTTCACAATGTAATATTAAACTATTCACTTTAATTTCAATTTTTTTTTCACAAAGAAAACCCTAATTTAGAAAGGCGTCACCCCTTTAGGGGACGTTTTGGCACTAGAAGAAATTCATTAGTGATGGAGGATTGTAGAAAGGCTTCCCAAAGGCATATGTGAAGCATCCAAGTTACTTACTTCAGGGTCAAAGCCTCAAAATTGACAAAATTTCCTTGTTCCAATGCATATCAAACTCACCACCAAACCATGGCCCCCCTAGATGATGCCATGCCTCTAAGGGTGACATTTCGCCTCTCCTAGGAAAAACGTTTTGCATGTGAGGGATAGGTTAGGTTTTCTACCATGACTTCTAGTCCTCTGGAGTTTCATCTCTCTTATCTGGCATGTGATCCCTTGGCATCCAACCTGTGGGCTTCAAGCCCCATGGAATCCCAAGCTAGGCTTGTTCCTCCAAAACTATCTACCAACTAGGTCCTACAAACATAAAAAAACACGCCCTCCAAGGATCTAAAATCAAAATATCATGACAAGTAAATCAAGTCAATAAATGAGCCACCTAATCATATGCATCAAATATTACCTTGTCAAACAATTAAGTTCTCAAAGACATTTTGCGACTTGTCAAGCTTGAATATGGGAGGGTTGACGAGGTTTCCTATTGGGTATATATTTCCCTAGGTCAAAGAGAGTTTCCAAGAGATCCCTCTCTAACCCATGTAAAGTGGGTGAAGTGGTTAAGGGTCAATACTCAATGTTCATGGGGTTCATTACATATAAGGGGTTGTAGTGTCTCATTCATGTGTGCCTTTGTAGAGGGTGTGTGGTACCTCCGTTTTCAATGCAGTTTTTCCAAGCCCATCATTTTGATGTTATTCATAATTTAAGGACAAGTTGAAGGCCACTGCACTAGAATGGTGTCCTGATAATCACAGTGTCACCCACAAATACCTATGGGAAACGAGAAGGTTGGCTTGTGATAAGACCCCCTTTCTCTCAACCATGCAACTAAGAGTCGTTGCCCTGGCTCGATGACCAGATTGTTGGAGCATATCCCTAACTTAAATTAGTTTATACCTAGCTTGGAATCCTAGATCTTGGTTAATACATTCATTTACACTTTATTTCACCTGATTTGGCCACATAGAGAAGAAGGGCGCCTCATCCCTAGATTTTAGGGAAAACTGCTAATTTTAGATCAAGACTCAACTCCTGGTTCTTGATTTTCTTGATTTTTCTTGATTTATTCATGATTTATTCCAACTCCCCCATGCAAAAACTCATATATTATTAGGGAATGCACACCTCCTCTTTGAGTGAGAGATTTATTCCTTAATTAATGATTTTTGATGTTACTATTATTAGTAACTACTATTTTGAGTCAGTTAAGTGAGTTGGAACTGCTTCTCTTGTCATTTAAGTGAGCTTATGTGAGATTAAGTGAGATAATGTGAATCACTTAACTCTTTTGTACATTAATGAGTGTGTGACATGTATCTTTAGTGGTCTAGGTCGAACTATGTGGTGTCCCTTAGCTTATGACACCTATTTTAGTTATTTCTAGCTTTTTTTTACTAGAATTTTTATGTTGGAAATTCTATATATTCACCTCCTCTCTTATTTTTTTAGGATGGTTTCTCATGTATATTCATTTTTTATTAATATAATTATATGATTTATGGAGAAAAAAATTTCTCTCATCTCTTGAATATCAGCAAATGTTTTGTGTTCAATTTAACTAGAATTCTAGATCTATCAGGGTTTCTGTAGGAATTCTACATGGTATCAGAGCTAGATTGAATCTAGTGGATTGTACATGGTTTTATTTTCAGGTATAGATCATCAAGAGGTGCAGAAAGAAGAAATGGATCACCTCCCTCAGCCCACAAAACTCATTCTAAATCCTTTCAATTACTTCGAATGGAAGACAGAGATCTCTCTGCTCCTCTGAAGCAAAGGGCTTTACCGGGTAACAATGGGAATGGAGAAAGAACCGACTGCTGCAGTGGAGAAGATAAAGTATTTCAATAAATTAGATGAAGCAATTGGTCTGATATACCTATAAATTTCCAGATATATCCTCTTTCATGTCAGTGGATCCACTACTCCCGATGTGGTCTGGACCACATTGGAAGGACTATTCGGCAAGCAGGATGCAATGAGAGTGCATCAACTGGAGAATGAATTCATATCCCTAAGTCCTATTCATTTTAAAAAACTGAAATAATTCTTCACCAAGTTCAAATCCCTCCTCATTGAACTTAATGCATGTGGAGTCACGAAAGGGGAAGAACAACTCATCCTTTCAATTCTCTCGAAACTAGGTCCTAAATATTTCGTATTTGTGTCGTCTTTTCAAGCATCTAAATTGACTCAGAAAAAATGGAAAATGTCTCCATTGAATTATTTCATTGCAGCATTGACTTAAGAGCAAGCTAAGTTATTCCAAATGGGTGCCATCAAGTGTTCCAAGAAACAAGCACTTGCGGCTACTGATGCTCCAAAGAGCAGTGGAAAAGACAAGAAAAAAGGAACGAGTAAATTTCATGAATCGAAGAAGGAGAGATTCGCACAATATTTAGAGAACTCTTATGAGCTTAAGGGTAATAAGAAGAAGAGGGAAAGAACACTTTTCATATACTTTTCCAAAGGTTTTCATCTCGAAAAAAATTGCATGAGGAAGACTATCGATGAGATGGCTAAGCAATTGCAGTAGCACAATCTCACGGTGCCCGAAAATGCAAAGAAAGATAATAACAGAACAGGAGGGAGCACACGAGATGGTCATGTTTTAATGGCTATCACATCCACTCCATCAGCTTGGATCCTTGATTCAAGTGCATCAAACCATAAGGCTGCATCAAAAGATGAATTTTCCTCCATCGAAGAAAGCACCAGATCCCCAAGTTACTTGGGAGATGCCACACCTGCAAAGGTGTGCGGAGAATGAATTGTTGATCTTGAAGGGGGCTGCTTCACAAATGTGATTCATTTTCCCTATATGTTCACAAATATTCTCTCGATATATCAGATCACTCATTCTGGCTCTAGAAAGAAGGTGGAGTTCACTCCGGACTCCGCAGTGATTACCGACATTTCCATAGGCTCACAACTTGCACATGGAATTGTAGATCACTGTTCTCGTTTGTATTTATTCTCCCACTTTGTTCCTAAATATATTAGCACTGTATTTCTGTCACAATCTAATGATATCAGCAGGTTATGGCATGAAATATTGTAATGTCCCCACTTTGGGACATCATCACAGGGAAGAGATTTATGATGACCAGAGTAGCCAGATGGATGCTAGAGCGAGTACAAGGGTATTTGAGAGGAATTGTGGGGTCCATCTTGCATTGATGATCATATTCCATCATTGTGAGCCATTCCGCATAGGTTGTCTTTGGTTTCGTTGCATTCTGACGATTTCCATGATTTTGACTATTTTGAGTTATAAGTCAATGGAATTCACTGAAGAGGTCATTTTGGGCACATTACTTGGAGGAACCTCTTAGTGTAATAGCTCATTTGAATCGGGAGGAGAAGAACTACAGGATGGGATGGCTATAAGTGACTTTCAGTGGCCAGGGAAGCCACAAGGAGAGATAAGGAGATTTTTAGAGGTAAAAAGGTTAATTAATTAATTAAAGTGATTTAATTAATTAATTAAATATTATAAAATGAAAGTCATTTTGGAGGGAAAAGGTGAGCCAAAAAATTATAAAGGAAAGGAAAGGGCCTCTTCTCATTCATTCATGTATGATCTTATTTTGATTTTTGGCTTCTAGCTAGTGAGCCCAATATTGGGGGTTTTGAGGGTTTTGACATAACAAACCCTACAGGATGATTCGGTGGTGAAATATTCCACCTATCTTGTCCCAAGATTGGTCTCGGAGATGAAATACTCTCCCACACCATTCTAGTTCTAGATCTACTCAGTTGCAGGAGGATTCTACATCAGTTTCATGTGCAGATAGAGAGAGGGCGCACCAGTTCGTCCTGCGATTTAGTAAAACTCAGATCTAGAGAGATCCGCTTGAGATCTGAGTCTGAAACTTCTCCCATGGGATTCTCATAGCCCGATATATATTCTTGGAGAGTTTCAGAGCATTTTGAGGCCTCCTTCATCAGGGCCGAACCATCTAGGGTTTCAGTCATCCAGTGGAGCACCCCATTCAGTGGGAAATTTAGATCTACTGAGATTGAGAGGGAGCTTGGAGATTCAGGCACCTGGGTTATTCTTATCATTGCCCGATCTATATTCTTGGAGAGTTTCAGAGAATTTGGAGGCCATATTCATTAGGGCCGAACTAGCTAGGGTTTCAGTCATCCAGTGGGGCACCCCATTCAGTGGGAAATTCAGATCTACGGAGATTGAGAGGGATCTTGGAGATTCAGGCACCTGGGTTATTCGTACCATCACCCGATCTATCAGTTGGAATATTTATTAGGGTGATTGGACACTTTGGTAGCAGGGCCGAGTTATTGAGGGTTTCAGCCTTCTATTGGAGTGTGGCATTCTTCAGCTAGAGAGTTTGGCATTCAGATCTTCTTGTATTAATCTTCATTTCTTATTCATCCTTTGGAGGCATTATTTTGTATTAGCGGGAGCATTTTGTAGAAGCTCTTATCTATTGTCTATCTTCTTGGCCATCTGTTGAGCATTCCAGATCGGCATCTTCATTGTAGAAGGTTTCTCTATTTTATGAATAAAGAAGAATTGAGATTTTTTGGCTTGTCTATCTTATTGCATATGGTTGAGGTATTTTCCATGGTTATCTCTTTCTATTCTTGCTGCATACACACATATAAACACATCTAAAAGATAGATCAGCAAAGTGTTTGACGAAATACCTCACTCAGAAAAAGTTTTAAAAAGACACCAAAACAGTGATGATCCTTTCATAATGGCTTGGGATCATTACAAATATTTGGCCATCTAAACTATAAGTACTTGCATCAACTCAGCAAGGAAAACATGGTAGAAGGATTGCCAGCTATTAAATTCACAAGCGATGTATGTCAAGGATGCATTCTTGGAAAGCATCCAGAGAAAAATTTTGACAAAGGGAAGGCACAGAGAGATTATTCAACTCTTTGGATGATTCATAGTGACATTACGGACCCATTCCCATAGCCTTCAATTAGTATAAAACTACAACACACAGTGCCATATACACCAGAACAGAACGGTGTTGCGGAGAGGAAAAACTGGTCCTTAAAGGAGATGGAAAATTGTATGCTACAGTCGAAATCATTAGCTCCCAATCTATGGGCTGAAGCTATTAATTTTTCATCATACATTCAGAATCAATTTCCTCAAAAATCACTCAAAGGCACCACTCCTTTTGAATGTTGGACCGGTAAGAAACCGAAATTGTCGCACTTTCGTATTTTTGGTTCACAAGCATGGGCTCACATTCCAACAGATAAGAGGAAGGCTTTGGAGCCTCAAAGTGTTGAATGCATATTTGTTGTATATCCTAAAGGTGTCAAAGGATATAGATTGTTGGACTCTCACACTGAAAAGTTCATTCTAGCTCGAAGTGTGAAGTTTGAAGAAGAATCATTGCATGATTTTTCAAAAGACCCTACCGAGGAACCGCTTGTTGTCACTGATGAGGAGGAGTCAAAAACTTCTTCGAGCACTTCAGAACAGCCATCAAAGTAGTCTTTCAGGTCTGATATAGAGGATGAGGAGGAGGTCATGGCTTCTCCAACTCAATTTCCAATTTGGGCAGAGAAAACCCTGCAATATGTGGGTGAACTAGTTGGTGATCCTGCGGATACAAGAAGGACTAGATCACAGTTTTTTTGGGATCCTCAAGCCCTGGCAGCCATAGAACCTTTGTTTCCCATAAATTTATATATGTCACTTGGTTCATATCCAAAATCACACTCTGAGGTTGCAGACATCTTCACCAAGCCCTTCACTGAAAAGAAATTTTAAGAACTAAGAGCTATGCTTGGAGTGGTGGAGACAACTAAGTAGGTCACTTTTGGCCACTCGGCCTTTTTTTTCCTCTTTTTTTTTTTTTGNTGGTTTCCCATGAGGTTTTCTCTCTTTCCTCTTTTCATGAGGAATTCTTTTATGTAATGAGTACCTAAAATGGCCAAGTTGTCGGGACTCAAATTTTTTGTCATTACAGTTAGGCTTAAGGGGGGATGTTGGAGCATATCCCTAACTTACATTAGTTTATAACTAGCTTAGAATCCTAGATATTGGTTAATAAATTCATTTACACTTTATTTCACCTAATTTTTCCACATAGAGAAGAAGGGTGCCTCATCCCTAGATTTTAGGGAAAACTGTTAATTTTAGATCAAGACTCAACTCTTGGTTCTTGATTTTCTTGATTTTTCTTGATTTATTCCAACTCCCCAATGAAAAAACTCATCTATTATTAGGGAATGTGCACCTCCTCTTTGAGTGAGATATTTATTCCTTAATTAATGATTTTTGTTGTTACTATTATTAGTAACTACTATTTCGGGTCAGTTAAGTGAGTTGGAACTGCTTCTCTTGTCAGTTAAGTGAGATTAAGTGAGTTAATGTGCATAACTTAACTCTTGTGGACATTAATGAGTGTGTGACATGTATCTTTAGTGGTCTAGGTCGAACTATGTGGTCTCCCTTAGCTTATGACACCTATTTTAGCTATTTCTATCTTTTTTTGACTAGAATTTCTATGTTGAAAATTCTATATATTCACCTCCTCTCTTCTTTTTTGAGGATGGTTGCTCATGTATATTTATTTTTTATTAATATAATTCTCTTATTTATGGAGAAAAAACTTTCTCTCATCTCTTGAATATCAGAAATTTTTTGTGTTCAATTTAACTAGAATTCTAGATCTATCGGGGTTTCTGCAGGAATTCTACACAGATGATGCTAATTTCATACCACTAGATATCCATGAACATGATATGCCAACTAGTGATGAGACATCCTATCCTCCAACTGACATTTTAAGCATTCATAATCATATTTCTTGTGTGTCCCCCTTTTCTCAAAGATAAGCATTTCATTGCTTTCTTGGGTGATCCATGGGCGAAGCATCTAGAATTTTTATACATAGGATTGTATATTTTAACCAACAACAATCCCTATGGGCGTTTAGCCCCTTCTTCCCATAGAATGAGGGACAAGCCCTTCTTGGGTTAATACACCCTAAAATCCCAAGAGATGAGGAAATGGGGGGAAATGGTGATGGAAAGTGGTAAGTATGGTTCGTAACTGTACGATGGCTCTTCAAGGGAATTCCTAGTAGAAAACCCATCTCCAAGGAAGACCACTTACTAGGCCACAATGTCAACCACCAAGGTGAAGCATGGAAAAAGGCATAATTTCCAAGCATATTTCATGAAATATATAGTAGTCTAAGATAAAACATACTCAAATGCCTCAAATATTGAAATGACACTCACCATAATATCTGACTTGTACCTCATGGAGAAAGGCCCATTTCCTATCGGAAGCCAGCTGGTGTGGTGGATGTCATCTGAAAACCTACGACCTTTGTGGTGGTGAGAAGAGTCTCCATCTATGCAAAAGGATATTGCTAGTCATGTAGTCTCTCGACACTCCATATCTACAACTCGAGGGCCTCGAGACATAATATCCTTAGTTATCCAAAAATGGGGATAACATCTAGCTCCTACTTAGGTACTTGTTCTCATTGTAGATTACATGAGAACTGCATCATCTCCTAGTAGTCTTGTGCTTACCAAAACTCAGACAAAGGAATCAAAGCATATAGGGTGGTTCTATCACCCTTTTATCCATATAAAATCCAAAAGAGAAGTAACCTAGAAAAGAAAAAAATTGGCATTGTTTTCAAAAAATTCTTGTAACATCCCCATCCACCAACAAGTCAGGAAACATCACTACTCTAACACTTCACTTAGCTCTGATACCAAATTGTAAAGTCCCCAACCACCAACAGGTCAGGCAACGTCACTTTCAGACATCTCTCTATTCTCTGATACCAATTTGTAACGTCCACAACAACCAACAGGCCGAGAAACACCACTGAGGAACATACATATACATATAACATGCATTTCTAATGAATTCAAAACAAATAACACAAACTTATTGCTACCATACAGCCTCAAATGGAATTGAGAGTAATTCCTACATGCAACAGAGCACATGATAACATTTCAAGAATCACAGACATGCATAACATACATAATTAAGCATGAAAATGAGACTTATCTTTTAACTGGAGTAAAACCACCAACTGTGTGCAGACCTTCCATGAACCTCCCAGCCTTAGACCATGTTGCTCATTACGCTCAGCAGTGGGTCACCCCCGAGCTGGGACTAAGCTCCACCCAGGGCAAGGGAATCCTAGACTAGGCTGAGGTTACAGGAAATTGTACAGTGCAACTAGAAGGATTCTCTCCAGGAGCCTTCTTACACCCACTACTCATAGACTCTCATTCCCCACATGCATGTTCCACCCCTGGAATATGCACCTTCATTGTTCCACAGTCCATCGATTGATCCACTTCCCCTTTGAGGGTCTCGGCAACAGGCCAGACCATAAATTCTTAGAGATTCGTAGCTAGTGTTGGACTCTCTATAGGAGAAAACCACGTCCCAACAAACTCTCTTCACCTAGAGAGAGTTTCTCACAGTCCTGACAACCTGCCTCTTCAACCACGGGTCTGACAACCCACCTATTCAACCAATCTTCAACTCAGTTCCAACAAGGTGAGGACAACAACAAAAGTTCAATATAGTTCAAGGAATGGAAACAACCAAAAATTTGGTAAGGCATAGTATGGCTTAGTTTTGGAAAGCGCAGATATGTTGGGATTCATAGGAAAAAATAGGTCGTCTTCCCCAGTTAGTGGTTTGATATGTGCAAGAATATGCAAAGGTCAACGATAGAGGCCAAACAAGTTAGGCGAGGATCAAAGAATGGGAAGTGAACCCCCCAACAAGCTGACTTTCCTGCTTAAATTTCATGTGCCTAGGCCGACACATGTCGCCCATGAAGCATGTTCCTTTCCATTTGGAAGTCAGACGTCCTCCCAAAATAACTTAGGATAAAAACATATCCTTCTAATCAGTTTTTGGAATAATAATAAATTATTATTCTCTTGGACTTAAACCCTTAATCTTAGCCCCTCTTTCCAACCTCTCAGCCCCCTCTCCCTTACCCAACCTATTGGATTCTTATTCCCCCATCACTCTTTCTTCATGGTCAGTCTATACGTAGTGATGTTTTTTTATATTACTGATATGAATAGTTACATGTACAAAACAAGATCCTAGCCTTTGGCACCTAAGCTCTCCGGCCTAATAAACACATAAGCCCGTAGCTTATAATTTCTTAGCTCACTAGCCTAAGAAACATGTTTCAATTCATAAATACAACTGGGGCTCATCCTTGGGGATATTACAATCCCCTCCCCTTATTTTTTTACTATCATTAGTGAAACTTATTTACACAACATCAGCAAGATTTTCAAAATCCTCAAAAGGATGTGGGTATTCTTCCTGAATAGCATCCTCATGCTCCCATGTCACGTCCTTAGGACCATACCAGGCCCACTGGACCTTTACAAGCCCTATGGCTCGATTCTGGATTTTTTTTCTCTTCTGGTCCAATATGCACACCGGGCGCACCTACAAGACACCTTCTTGCTCCACCTGAATCACATTCCAATTAATCACATGATTAGGATCAGGTATATATTTCTTAAGAAATGAAATGTGAAACACATTATGCACAGTCATGGATGCAGGCAATGCAAGCATATATGAAATTGGTCCAATCCTTTCTAGGATTTTAAATGGCCCACAATATCTGGCTGCCAACTTGGAACAGTTTCCCAGCTTCAGGGAATTTTTGTTGGCTTTCACTTTCAAGAGAACATGATCACCCACTTTAAACTCCCTGTGGGTTCTGTTCTTATCAGCATAATGTTTCTTCCTATCTTGGGAAACCTTCAAATTCTAATTAATCTTCAACATTTGTTCTTCCATTTCCTTGAGAAACTATGGCCCAACCACTGCCTTATCAGCTGGATTATCCCAATTTACTGGTGTGTTGCACTTTTTGACATAAATTGCTTCAAACAGGATCATCTTCAGTGATGCTTGATACCCATTTTTGTAGGCAAATTCTAGCAAGTGTAGGTAGTATTCCCATATAGATGGTTTGTCCATCACATATATCCTTAGCATATATTCTATCACTTGTTTCACCCTCTTTGTCTGCCCATCAGACTCAGGATGATAAGCAGTGTTGAAGTTTAGATTCATTCTGAATCCTTTGAATAACCCCTTCAAGAATTTTGAGGTAAATTTTGGGTCTCTGTTAGACACAATTGTTTTGGGAATACTGTGAAATCATGCTACTTTCCTCGTATAGATATCGACAACATTAGTTGCCTTGTGAGTAGTCTTCAATGGAATAAAATGGGCAACTTTCGTAATCCTATCCACCACCACCATGATGGAATCATGTTTCTTATTTTTTCTAGGTAATCCTGTAATGAAATCCATTGTCACCACTTCCCACTTCCACTCAGGAATGGGTAAAGGTTGTAGCAACCCTGTTGGGTTCCTATGTTCATCTTTGACCTTCTGGCACTCCATACATATGGTGATGTATTTTGCAATTTCCTTCTTCATACCTGGCCAAAAGTAATGGCTCTTGACTATTGCCACTATTTTATGATATCCAGGATGCCTAGCATAAGGCACATTATGCATTTATTTCAAGATCATAATTCTCAATTCCTGACAATTAGGTACATAGATTATATTTTTGTATAGGAGTGTTCCTTTAGCTTCCAATTTATAATCTTCCACTTTTTGTAGCATCTTACCTTGATGTAGCTTTGCCACCAATTCCATGTACTGCAAATATGCATTTGAAGGTTTTGAAATTCTTCCTTTACTATCAGTTCGATACATGATAATGGTTGTAGCATGTAGTTCGTGCACTCTCTTGCTAAATGCATCAGCCACTTTGTTCTCCTTTCCTTTGATGTGCTTGATATCAAAATCATACTCACAAAGGAATTCCAACCATCTACTCTTCCTAACATTCAAGGTTGGATGATAAAACAAATACTTCAGACCATTATGGTCTGTCCTCAGTTAAAACCTCCTTCCCATGAGGTAGTGCCTCCATTTCTTCAAGGTGTGCACTATGGCTGCCAACTCCAAATCATGAGTTGCATAGTTATTTTCATGATACTTCAGCTTTCTAGATTCATAACTTATTACAAAACCATTCTGACTGAGGAATCCTCCCAGTCCTTCCTTGCATGCATCTATACGCACTACAAAATATTCATTCAGATCTGCAATCCTCAGGATTGGAGCACTGGTTAACAACTGCTTCAATTTTTGGAACCTTCTCTCACATTCTTTTGTCCATTGAAATTTCTTCTCCTTCCTTTGCAAGGAAGTGATGGGGTGAGCTATCCTTGAGAACCCTGCAATGAACCTTCTGTAATAGCCAGCTAGACCCATAAAGGATCTGACTTATGTCACATTCTTTTGTGCTAACCATTCTCTAATGGCTTCTATCTTCTCAGGATCCACTGCTATCCCATCCTTTGAAATGATATTCCCCAAGTAATGGATCTGATTTTGATAAAATGAGCACTTTCTCAATTTGGCATACATTTGGTGTTATTTTAGAACCTGCAACACCATCTTTAGATGATTTTCATGTTAATCCTTTGACTTGGAATACACCAGGATGTCATCCAAAAATACTATGACAAACTTGTCTAGATATTCTCTAAATACACCATTCATTAGGCACATGAAAACAACATGTTCATTTGATAACCCAAATGGCACCACTGTGAATTCATAATGACCATATGTTGTTCTGAAGGCGGTCTTGTTGATGTCTTCATCCTTTATCCTTACCTGGTGGTACCCTGACCTAAGATATATTTTTGAAAATATCTTGGCATTGTTAAACTGATCAAAGAGATCATCGATCCTTGGCAATGGATACGTGTTCTTAATAGTCACTTTGTTCAACTGTCTGAAATCGATGCACAACCTTAATTTCCCATCTTTATTCTTCATGAACAGGACCGGGGCACCCCAAGGTGACACACTTGGGCGTATATACTCCTTCTTCAGAAGTTCTTCAAGCTGCAATTGCAGTTCTTTCATCTCTGGTGTACTCATTATGTAAGGAGTTTTTGACATTGGAGCTGCTCCATGCATCAGGTTTATAGAGAAATCAATATCTCTCTTCGGGGGTAGTCTCGGTACCTCCTGGAATACATATTCAAACTCTTTTAATATTGCATTGTCTTCAATATTTGACACCTTATCCTCAGGTGCTTCTTCCATATGAGCTGCAAATATTTGGCATCCCTTCTTCTAACACTTCTTCAACTGCATTGTTGATATTTCTCTTAAAGTAACTTCCCTTGAGATTCCATGCACTTTCCTTGGGTTTCCTTCCTCATCCAGACAAGTGAATTCCTTTTTACGACAATATAAGATGGCATGGTGCTAGTCCAACCAATCCATCCCAATTAGACAGTCATGGGAACCTAAAGGTAAGATGTTCAATTCATCCCTTGTACTCAATCCATTCATGTTCACTGGATAGGACTTAACCAACTCAAGAACCTTTCTCTTGGCTCCTGTAGCCAACTTCACTAACCAAGATTGTCCATGCTTGCTTCTTGGAAAATGCAAACTTTCCACAATTCTAGGATCTATATAACTATGACTCGCCCCTGAATCAATTAAAATAGGAAAGGTATGGTTATTGATCACACCTTCAACTTCAATCATGTGTGATTGAAATTCATCTTTCTTGTTGTCCAGGGATGCATAGATCCTTGGTATTCTACTGCCCATGTCCTCCACTATTTCTACTTGCTGAACATTGTGGACAACTCTCACTTTGCCATTTTTGTGGGGACAATATTTGTACTTGTGGTTTCCCTGACAGCCCCAACATTGAATGGGAGTCTTCCTTGACCTTTGTCCCCTTACTTCAACCATTCTCTGCTCTCTAAAATATGGTTGTCCTTGAGGTCTGTTTCTGAAAAAGGGAGGTTTGTTTCCCTTCTGCCTCTACTCTTTCTTGAACTTCTTATTGTCATCCCAAGCCTTCTGGAAAGTGGGCTTGTCTCTTTGTTTCTCATATAAGAATTTTTCTCTCCTTATAGTTTCTTCCATAGTTTTAGGATCATCATAATAGATCTTGTCACTAATGGAAGGTGGCAGTCCACTCAGATACCTTTGAATTATGACAGTCTCATCTTTGATGAAAGGGACATACTTCATAAATTCCAAAAACCTGTGCTCATATTCATCAATGGACATACTAACCAGCTTGAGTTCAAAGAACTCTTTCATATTTCTGTCATAGTATCTCTTGGTTAAGTATTTCTTTTTGAAATGCTTCTTGAATTCCTTCCAAGTAAAATTTTTCTCTTTAATGTGTCGCACCTGCACAAGTTGATCCCACCACATGGATGCCTTTCATTTCAATTGATACATTACAATTATTCCTTTTGCATGAGAGTAATAATTTTGTAGTTGGAAATATTTCCTCATGCCAAGAAGCCATGTCTCGACATCTTCCTCCTTCTTGTTCTCTCCATCAAATATAGGAGGTTTAATATTGTTCATTTCACCCTTCAGTTCATCCACTCCAGATCTTATATGCTTTATGATAGGAGATGGGTTTGAACTACTGTGTGCCCTCCTCTTGGAGTGCTCTTGGGAATGATGATGGTGTATGCCAACACTCCTTGATTTCCTCTTCTCGTCAGGAAACCCATGACTTCCTGATTTACTGGAGTCACTCCCCTTATCCAATTTATTTTCTATCATTTCCAGAATTTGTATCAAATTTATGTTGAATTCTCCCTGTTGATCCCTAGCTTTCATGAGCTTCATGTTATCTTCTCGGTGAGTCCAGACATATTTTTGCAATCTTTCAATGATTTTCATCATGTTTCCCTCCTTATCTATTTCTTCTCCATGTCCATTGGAGTTTGACCTTTCAACTCCAAAATGGACATCCATTCCTCTAGATTCATTCTTTGAACTGGAAGCATTTTGTGCCTCCTCCATTTCGGTTTGGTTCTGAAAATTGTTAGCTCTGCAAACAAAATGTGCATTCAACTGAAATTTGTCAGGCCATCAGTCCTTAACAAATTCCATAGTATTCATAAACCAATATGATTCAAATAAAACTTCCAAATTCCATTTTCTATGATTCTCGATCAATCAAGAATCCCCGCAGATCTTTTCTTTCTAAGCTCTGCTCTGTTCTGCAATAATGTTTGGGCACTAGTCTCTTTCTCTTAGCCCCCAACCCATGTGACCATGAGACGTGGCCAAGTGCTAGATCAATAGTCGCTTACTCGGGACCTTGGGCCTCCGGCTTCGAAAGTTTTCAAATCACATCTCACAATCTCTCGGAGTTCCAGATTACCGAACTCGCAAAGTAGGGTGGATCAACAGTCCACAACTACCCAACATCCAATGGATAACACCCACTATGGAACTTCAAGCATCTGAGCTCTGGGACTTCAGAACTTCAGAGCTTCGGGACTTCGGAGGATTTCACATCTGCATACCCCCAACGCCCCGAAACATTAATCTTCAAACACTTCCATGTCACCTTTGGTGAAGTTATTATGTCTCATCACCTCAACATTAAAAAACTTTTGAAAGTTCTTCCTTTCATTCCCTTATGAACCATTCTTCCAGAGTTTCAAGCCTCCGAACTTCACAACTGGTGCCACACGTCCACTAGGACCCATGGTTTTTGTACTTGAACTAAGATACCGAATAGTCACTTCACTTAACACCTTTCAAATTGTGAGGGCATGCATCTGTGGTTTGGAGTAAACTACCTTTCGTCCAACAATTCCTCTGACGTTGACACGTAACCCCCCGAGAAAACCGTGGTTTGGATTGTAGGACCACCCTGAGAAACTAACTCCCGTGGAATTTGGGTCCCCGCAATTCCTCCTGACCATCGATCTAGATGTATCATGAGCAATGCCAATGTGGGCCCATCGACCTTTAACTATGTTATTCAACCTTAGGGCCCACATAGTACAATTATCCACATTCTGAGTGGGGGCACATGGCAGGTATAGGAGAGGTCCATGTCACCTCTAGGTGATGTCATTGTGACTCACCACTTCATCTCTTTAGGCTTCGGGAATTCCAACTCCTCTACACTCTCTTTTTCCCGGAGCGCTTTCTCCCGAAGTTCACGATCCACTGACGCGTGTCCTCCTTCACGATCAATGACTATGAGTGACTTCGGCACTTCGGGCTTTAGGAGTTTCAAACTCACAGCACTTGCCTCCTCCCGAAGTACTTCCACCCGAAGTACATGATCTCTTGATGCGTACCCCTCTGGCGACCAATGACCGGGATCTACTTCGTCTATTTCCCTTTATCCTCAATCACAAAACTTCTGAAGTGCTATCACTCCAGAGTTGTGGATCTTGCGCCACCTGTCAACCTGGATCAGATGAATGTCAATCCTTTGCACTCATATCTGACGACATGGTATTTGTTTCCTCCTCAACGCTCTCCTTTGCTTTCCTAGACACAGATCTAATGTTCCAGACTCCTTCCAACAACTGATCTAATGATTGTTGTCACTCCTCCTCCTGAGCTTTGTTTCTCAAACCCCTTTCTTCTTAGAGGGTTTCTTCAACACTTAGTCAACTTTCGGATCTATGCGCTCCTTGCAATAGATCTTCGCGTCCCTTTAAGAGAAAACTCAAGCTATTTCTCCCAAGATTTTTGAGTCAAAGACTCTGTCGACGCACTCCTTACACCTAGGGACGCTCTGAACCTCAAATTTTGTCCCTTTTGACAACAATTAACTATGCAATCTTTGTCTCGTTAACCACTAACATGGCCCATCTAGGCTCAATGTCAAAACCATGGCTCTGATACCAATTTGTAATGTCCCCAGCCACCAACAGGCCAAGCAACATCACTACTCTTACATTTCACTTAGCTCTGATACCAATTTGTAACGTCCCTAGCCACCAACAAGTCGGGAAATGTCACTTTTGGATGTCTCTCTATGCTCTGATACCAATTTGTAACGTCCCCAACCACCAACAAGTCGGGCAACGCCATTGAGGAACATATATATATATATATATAATGCATTTCTAATGAAGTCAAAACAAATAACACAGAGTTACTGCTACCATACAGACTCAAATGGAATTGAGAGTAATTCCTACATGCAACAGAACACATGATAACATTTCAAGAATCACAGACATGCATAACATACATAATTAAGCACGAAAATGATACTTATCTTTTAACTGGATTAAAACCATCAACTACATTCAGACCTTCCAAGAACCTCCAATCCTTAGACCATGCTGCTCATTACGCTCAGCATTGGGTCACCCTCGAGATGGGACTAAGCTCCACTCAGGGCAAGGGAATCTTAGACTAGGTTGAGGTTACAGGAAATTGCACAATGAAACTGGAAGGATTCTCTGTAGGAGACTTCTTATGCCCACTACTCACAGACTCTCATTCCCCACATGCATCTTCCACCCTGGGAATATGCACCTTCATTTTTCCACATTCCATCGATTGCTCAACTTCCCCTTTCAGGGTCTCGACAACAGGTCGGATCAGGAATTCTCAAAGCTCCATAGCTGGTGTTGGACTCTCTCTAGTAGAAAACCACTTCCTACAAAACACTCTTCACCTAGAGAGAGCTTCTCACAGGCCTGACAACCTTCCTCTTCAACCACAGGTCTGAAAACCCACCTCTTCAACCAATATTCAACTCAGTTCCAGCAAGGTGAGGACAACAACAAAGATTCAATATAGCTCAAGGAATGGCAACAACCAAAAATTTAGTAAGGCAGAGTACAGATTGGTTTTGGCAAGTGCATATATGTTGGGATTCACAAGAAAACACAGGTCAGCTTCCCCAGTTAGCAGTTTTAGAGGTGTGAGAAGGTGCAAAGGTCGATGACAGAGGCCAAATGAGTTAGGTGAGGATCGAAGAGTGGGAATTGAACCCCCCAACATGCTAACTTTCCAGTTTAAATTGCATGTGCCTGAGCTGACACATGTCGTCCATGAAGCACATTCCTTTCCATTTAGAAGTCAGTGGTCCTCCCAAAATAAATTAGGATGAAAACATATCCTTTTAATCAGTTTTTGTAATAATAATAAATTATTATTCTCTTGGACTTAAGCCCTTAAGTTTAGCCCCTCTTTTCAACCTTGCATCCCCTCTCCCTTACCCAGCCTAGTGGAATCTTATTCCCCCATCACTCTTTCTTCGTGGTCGGTCTACATGCAACGATGTTTTTATATTACCGATATGAAGATTTACATGTACAAAATAGGCTCCTAGCCTTTGGCACCTAGGCTCTCTGGACTAATAAACACATAAGCTCGTAGCTTATAATTGCTTGTCTCACCAGCCTATGAAACATGTTACAATTCATAAATACAACTGGGGCTCATCCTTGGGGATATTACATTTCTTAACTAAGCAAGAAATTAATATGCAAGTAGAGTAAAATGAAAATGAAATGCATCTAAAATAATATGAGTAATAAAGATGCAAATGCAAGGAAAGAAAAATGACCTACCTACTTACCCGGGGCTTGGGGGCTCTGGAGATCAGGTGATGGATGATGTCAATTGAAGTTATACAACTAGTGCAACCAGATGTTCATCTCATCAAAGTATCTCCCCCTATGATTAATCATGCAATACAACAAAGATAATTCAAGCATATAATAATCATGAGTATAAACACACATATAATCCATCATGAAATAAAACTCATTGAGATGGGTGGGAGGGAGAAAATCATGTTGGAAAGAGAAACCATCAACATGATCATCCCGAATAAAAGTGCAACCACGAGCCTTATCAATATATCTCTGAAGAGGGATACCCTATATAGATGATGTCTCCTCTTCATCTTCACTCAGAAAATAACTACTCTCTAAAGGCTAAGAAAGGACAAGAGATCCAAAGAAAACTCTATGATTTCCCAAACAAGAGGAAACGGGGTAAGGCACATCCTTAGAAAGAAACTCTTTCATCGGACTCGGGAAACATATCTTCTTTGTCTTCAGATCCCTTCCCAAAGTCTCAACATGAAGGTAATTTTGTTTGGTAGTGTGTACCTAGGACTTTCTTGGGCTGGCCACGACCTAATGTCTATCAAAATCTGAGCATAATGGATAAAATTCCTCATAGAACAAATATGCATCCTCAAAAGGATATGTATCAAGGGATGGCCAAAAATCATCCTAAAAATGTTTTATTGGATCATCCTTGAATGGATGGAACAAATATGTAACCATATCATCATCAATTTGGAACACGTATGGACCATCCGGCTATAAAAATAAATCCTCTGAGGAAATTCTTTATGTATCCTTTATCCGATATGCGCCTTCAATTTCGTAGATAGGATATTTATAAAAGATGAAATAACCCAAATCCCATCTGTATCTCCCAGTCTGTATGAAAACATCAATGTGATCGTCAACTATATCTGGGGGTTGTTGCATGAATTCATCTTCATCATAGGAGTTGATTACTTCTTTGCAAGACTAGAGAAATTCATTTTCTTCAAAAGGGAAATCCAATAACAACGTCTCGTTCAAGCCTTCAGCAAGAGAAACTTCATTGAGATCCCTTTGGTAATTTTCTTCATTTCCAAAGTCATGGAACAAAGCGTCATCAAAATTTTCAAAAGGATTATAACTCATCATGTTTTCTTCTTGATGTGGAGGAGAAGCATATGTTTGGATGTCCTCATCAAGTGGAAGGGTAGATACTTCATCTTCATCATATGTCTCATCTGGATCTTCTTCATAAGGATATTCTTCAATCTTTTCTTCATAAATAGGATCAGTGAACTCATCATCTTGATCTTTATCTCTAATGATTTTGTAGACATATTTAGGCATGGAGAGAGGTTCATCATCGGTTGGAAAGTTTTCCTGGTACCCATACTTCTCAGTCACATTTTTGTATAATGATCTTGTTCCAAAATATGCAATGGACACTTCCCAAAATGAATTTAGGGTAGGATTTTCCTCATGATGGTTGATGATGGTGCTATACTCTTCCTCTCTTTGTTGATAGAACTTAGCCAAAAATTCCTTGTCAGGATAGAGTTCTATCAATTGTTCACAAAATTCGTCATCTTCTTCTGTGCTTTCCTTGAGGCACTCAAAACTCTCCTTGTTTCTCTTATCGACTTCTTGTCTTTCAATTGTTGTTTCAACAAACTATGGAAGAAGCGTTTCTCTCAATCCTTCAATAGGATCAAGTTCAAAACTTTCTCTCGAAAAACCGTCCTCCAGGTCTTGAATTGTATCCTTAAGACTTTGAGCCTCTGGTCCCCAACATTTAAGGAACTCTCTGATGAGGATCATCAAAGAAGATATACTTCTTGGCTTGAAACAATTATTGATCCAATCCCTTTATTCATTTCCCAAGGACAACAAGAAAAATTGTAGGTATACATCCTCATGCAATAAACCCTCATAGTATATGCATCTGGTAAACTCAACAACATGTGCTACGGCCAACATTGAATTACAATCAAACTTTGGGAGGACATTGAATTGGTTTATAGGGAACTTATTTGGATATTGTTAAATAGCTTCGACCATCAAGGCCTTGTATGCTTCATGAAAGAGCCAAAGAGCCATGTTTCCATCACTCAAGGAAGTACTTAAATGAAGTCACCAGATGATCTCAAGGCTCATCAAGAAATGAAAAGGGAAAAAGGGAAAACTGGGTTCTAGGGAGGTTGGGTCGCTAGATGAGCTTCAAGAACAGCTAATCAAGAAATGTGGAAAGGGAACGTCCCTTGGGTGGAGTCGCTAGGAAAGCTAATGGATAAAGGCTTTGGGATATCTTTCCAAAGTGTCGTTAAGGTTTTGAAGAGGATTCAATATAAGTCTGACCCAACCACCAAGTGGCTAAAAATTAAGGACATTATACCCAATGTCACCTCGATATAGGTCCCATGCTTCAAGGGTGACTAGGTCACTCTAGGGAGGTGATATCGGTGACCCTAGGGGGAATGGAAGGGGAAAACAAAAATGGAAAGAGTGAATCCCATAAAGTTAAATATTATAGATGAAAAAGGAAGGTTGATAATGAGTCTTAGGTTGTATTGAAGTTTCCAAAACCTTGGATGAATTGTCGAGAAGTTGGTACCTACTCGAGACACAAGAAAAACCACTATGAAGTATAATATGTTAGTTGGATCAAAAAGCTAGGCTTGTTGTCCCTGATTTACAGCAATGAATGAAAATATATATCAGCAATAAAAGAAGTACTATATTTGTTAGAAATATTTCTCAAAGTCAAATGAAAAATGCTTGAAACAAGGTAGATAAACACTAGAGAATTTCATGGTCTATAGCATGAGACTTCAGAAATGAAGTATGGTTGTCATAAAAGATGTATGCAGACGTATGTTTCAGCCTTATGGATTTAGAAAACTTGTTGTGATAGAAGTGAATTCAGCCACTAAAAATTCCAAAGAAACCACTCAAAAATTGTATTAAAGCAAGTAGAATAAGTTGGCAAATTCTTAGCAATGTTTGATGGTGAAAACACAAGTTATGAGTCATTTTAGGTTAGGGTTTCTGTAGTGAAATTACCAATCTTGTGGATTTATAAAAACAAGACTTATTTCATAAAACGTATGCAATCAAATCAGCCCCCAGTTAGCTAAATAAGTGCGCCTAGATTATTAGAAGGTTAGGGCAAATTTTTAGGCCTAGTCTAGGGTTAGTTTAGGGGCTATTTAGGGTTAGTAGGATAGGGTTAGAGAAGCCCTAATGGATGTAGATTAGTTTTTCTACATCATCAATAAATTTTGGTTGAAAGGGGACACCTCAATGAGGCAAGGTAGCTCAAGGCTAGGGGAACAAAACTCAAGTGAGAGAGGACCAAAACTTGGAACTTTCACACTTCCCAATGTAGCAATTTATATCTCCAATGCAAGATTAGTGCCTTTAGTTATGGGTTAATGGGGTCTTAAATAAAGAGCTAGGACTACTAAACCCTTGGGGGTGTAAATCCTCTTACTTCCCAAGGTAAGTAGCCTAGCTAGGGTTTGAAATTGAGGGGTGTAAATCCTCTTACTTCCTCAACAAAACCCTTGCAAATAACTTTATAAGCTTGATAAGTATGGTGGAAACTAGGATAGGGGTGTATATCCTTTTAATCCCTATCTAGCCTTAGCCAAAACAATGATAATAACAAATTAAAAAACCATACCAATCCAAGAAAATCCTTTTAACATGCCAAAGTAAACCTCCACAATAAGATATAAGTGACCTCCAAGAGATAGTGCATCATCATCATCAATAACCATAACCAAAAGACATCAATCCATAGCACAAGAGGAAAAATACTCCAAGTGTAGCAAAAATTTCAGGCCAAGTACGTCTCACAAGAGGGAGAGTTATGTTCAAATGAGATCTTATGATCTCTTATTTATATAAAATGTCACTAAGATAGTTTGTGCACACAACTTAGGGTAAAACACAAGACTAGGGGTCAACAACCCTAATCTTGCCCCTTTTCAAAAAGTAATATTAAACAATTCACTTTAATTTCACTTTTTTGCACAAAGAAAACCCTAATTTAGAAAGACGTCACCCTTTTAAAGGACATTTTGGCACTAGGAGAAAGTCGTTGGTGATGGAGGAGTGTAGAAAGGCTTCCCAAAGCCACATGCAAGCATCCAAGTTACTTCCTTCATGGTCAAAGCCTCAAACTCCTCAAAACGTCCTTGTGCCAATGCATATCAAGTTGTTTTTCTTCTGAGACAAGTATTATTTCCAACCTGGAGAGTGTGTTGTTCCTCTGAATGTATCATATCTGAGATCTTTCTAGCTCTATGATTGCTTCTTGGACAAAGATCCCTTATATTTCTAGAGATTTAGATCTACAGTGGTTTTTTTTATTGTTTCTCCTACTCCATGTTGATGTGCTTGGAAGCTCCAAAAATTAAACTCTTCATCATTTGACGCATGCTCTTTAGTCTGCGGTTCCATAATTTTTCCCTTTGTTCTTTGCAAGGATGATGTCAATCCTTGACTTCCATGCTCTACGAAGAGACCATGTTTCTATTTTTGCACTATAATTTTATGGAGGAAGTCATGAATTCATTTGACTTTTACCTAGACCAGTCTTTTGACTTTGACTAGTCAAACCTTGACTTTAACCAACCAAACCTTGACTTTGACTAGTCAAACATTAACTTTGACCCAAAAAATCAACTTTGATGTTTTTTATGGTTGAGGGCACTAGGAGATGCATTGGGTAAGGGCACACCAGGATAACCAAAAATTAGTCCCAATACTTCACATAAACTTTCACTGCAACTGGTGCTAGCACTGAAACTGGTGTTGCAACTTACACTGCAACTGGCACTGCAAATGGAATTGTAATTGGCACTGGAACTAGTGTTGCAACTGGCATGAAGGAAATGGTAGTGCAAATGAAATTGTGCTACAACGAGCTTGACAAAGAGTTGTGGATCTAACTTTTAGTGGTTAGACTATTCTAAAGGTGGTGTGGACCCATAACCTATTATAATGTTGCGATTGCTTAGCCATATATAGTGTCATAACATTGTCACCCAACCATAGGCACAAAACCACCCAAGAGAACCATAACCTTTTATAGATAGAATGATTATGGAAGCAACACTAGACCCAAAGGATAACCAAGAGAGAGAGAGAGAACATTTCTCCAAAGGTAGCGCACCAAGCAAAAAGTCCCAAACCACAGACCAAGACTAGTACCCAGTTGGAGTTGTTGCAATTGCACTCTTCCTCTAGATTTGAACACTACTTTCTTTAGTGTGGGTGTGTTACCAAATGAGCTCAAGTGCCTTCTATTTATACTAATCTATCCAAGTGAACAGGTGTCTCTTCAAGCAGGGCCGACCTGTCCTTTTCTGCACATAATACTTCAATATTACTTATTTTGTTGAGTCGAATTGTCTTCCAAATTTTTCACACATCTATTTAGGTTTTATCTTGCTTCTAGAATATTCTATTCTAGTCAAAGGTTTATCCATGGAGTTTAATACCTCCTGTATCTATAAAAACATCAATAAACACTTCACGGGAATGAGAAGGTTGGCTCGTGATGAGACCCCCTTTCTCTTAGCTATGCAACTAAGAGCCACTACCCTGGCTTGGTGATCAAACAATGGTAATTTAATACTGTTATATGTTCATGATCATGATAGGTGTGTCCTATCCACCAATTAGGACCTTAAACATTTTACTTTATTTTTTGTGGGTCCCCTTTTCTTACTGAGAAGCATTTCAATTCTTTCTTCGGAATCCCTAGGCGAAGCATCTCGAAGGTTTCAAATTTGGCTCTTAAATCTCTCCAACTAATTTTACCCTATGGTCCTTTCTACCCTTCTTCCCATGAGGTAAGGTACAACCCTTCCTAGTTGAGATTATCCCAATGCCCAAAATATGGGGATGTGGAGGGAATAAATATGGGAAGTGGTAAATATGGTGGGAATGGATGATGACTCTTCAAGGATCCATCCACTAGCAACCTATCCTAAAGGGGATCAACTTAATAGGGCACCATGTCACCCTCACAGGTTTAAATAAGGCAAGGAGCATAAATTCCAAGAAAATGTATGAAATCAAGAAAGATTCAATATAACATGTTCAAGTGATTCAAATATCAGAGTGATACATATCATGATACCCAGACTTATTACCTCATGGAGCAAGACCCACTTCCACTCAGGACCAAGCTGGCATTATAGGCATTGTTGCTGATGATATGTGGACTACGTTGAAGAAAAGGGTGGATCTCCAGGGCTATGCTTAGGTTGTCCACCTCTCGGCATTCCATTTCTGGGACCTGTGGGCCTCAATACATGATCTCCTTAGTTACCCTTAATCTAGGGGGTAACATCTAGCTCCAACTCAGGGACATGTGCTCATCATAGAGCGCATGAGAACCTCAACATCTCTGGTATGACATGTTCCTGCTAAATCTCAACAGAAGGCGTCAATAATATCTAGGATGGTGATATCACCCTTTGTCTATCTATAATACAAAAAATCGAAATCAAATCAACTGTAGTCTAACACATGATCATGAGCATACATATATATAAATGAAGTAAAGAAAATATGTAAATGCAACTATATTATGCTTACACTAAGATGACATGAAATGGTATGTACAATGGATATAAATTCCTATCTACCTCTACGTACTTGTTGGTTGAATGCTAGGTGAAGTCAAATAACTAATGAAACCATCCTAACAATACCTCATAATACCTTCCTCTTTGCTTCATCACAAACCAAAACAATGACAAGTTAAGAAAAAAAATAACATGAGTTAGAGCATGCATCATATCATAGGAAATCTTAAAGTCTATCTCATGGAGGCACGAGGGAGGGACAAAATTATGTCAAGTCACACTTCTAAAAAAGTACTCAATCCATCTCAGAAAAGGATCATGAAAGGTCAAAGGCTCAAGAATCTGACTAAAAGAGTCTGAAGGTTGACTACCTTGGATGTAATCATTACCCTAGGTCTAAGAAGGGACTAACAAGAACCTAAAGGATGGATAACAACTTCTTAGGGGAAGGTTGAAAGATCGAGATAATAAACTTCTCCTTAAGGCATTCAACCTACCCTTGAATTCTAAAAGAAGGATTTTCCCTGGAAAAAAATTAATACAAGGGACATGTTTCCTAGCTGCATCCTTAGTGACATAGAAAGGTAAATAAATCAAAGGAAGTTGTAAAACCTTGTCACAAGTATCTTGCTTCAGGAAAACAATGTACTCATCCTTATCAAAATCTAAGCACAACAGTGGTTGACAATATTGTTCAGAGAATAAATCCAAGTGCTCAAATAAATAGTCATCAAAATCCTCAAGGTATGAATGGAAATCATCATGAAAACATTGCATCAAGTCATCCTTGGGTTTTTGGAATACATCTGTAACTATATCATCTCCTTGTTTCCAGATGTCAGAGTTAGTAGTAGCCTCATATGATAACTGTAAAGGAAACATTTGAAGATGTCCTTCCATATCATAAATGGGTTCCTCATCAAAACCAACCACATCCTATTTATGTCTCCCAACATGTATGAACTCATCAATATTATCAGCCATGTCATTATCTTTGTCATAACATGAAGGGTTCAATACATCCAAGGGCCCCTCTAACACTTCTTCACTTTCCAAATCATAAAATAGAGTATCATCAAAATCTTGGAAAGGGAACAACTTATTGTTTTCACTTCTTCATGTGCAGGAGCATCAAAGCCTTGGATGACTTCATCAACTATCAATACATCATCCTCATGACTCGCCTCTTCAATCATTTCTTCGCCTTCATCAGAATATGAAGGATCTACTCGTCTAAGGGCTCCTTTACTTCTTCACCTTTTGATTCATAGAACAAGGTATCGTTAAAACCATGAAAAGGAAAATAATTAGCCTCATTATCTTCTTCTTGTGCAAGAGTGTTACACATGAAATTTCCACACCTAGGTACCTCGCCCTAAGTGTTGTAAAGTGTCGTATAAGTGTCGCATACACCTTGACACCATGGAATAACCTATGTCACAATCCCTAGTCAATGTGGAGGAGGGATATATTACATGAAGGCAAAAAATACTAAGTACACATGAATTATTATTAATATTCATGGAAAAGAAATTGATTAAATGAGAGAATCAAGTGCACATGAATTATTATTAATATTCATGAAAAAGAAAGTAATTAAGTGTGAGGATCCACCTCACATTTGGTTTCTTATTTTTTAGGGAAGGTGGAGGATCTCATGGATGGTTGAAATATTTCCTCCTTAAAATCCTTGAAAGATATTTCCTCCCCAAAATCCTTAAGAGATATTTTCTCCCTAAATATCTTAGAGATCCCTTTCTTAGTGGATCTGATGAGAGATCTTCTCCATGGTGGTTAAACCTCCAATTCCTATATAATGAGGGGTTTCCATGGAGGAGGGGGAATGGAGATTGAGAATTATACCAAACTTATGATCTCATGAGTGGTATGTCATTTGGAGCATCAGCATTCTGTGTGTGGACTGTTTAAGAAAGGGTTTGGACAAGGGGAACTTGATGAAGTTGCTACACTCACATCTATGGCTGTAATCATTCTTTGTTGTTGTTCTCTTTAATATAATATGCTTGTCCTATTTCTTTCAATTATGTGTTTGATCTCACATGAGTTCGTCTTTAATAGATAGATCTATTTCGAGCTAATCTCAGTAGAGTAGGAAGTTGGTTGTACTTTTGTTTGTCTACAGGGCTTGTAGAGGAGCTTGAGATTGGAGCTCAACTCGGACTGTGCAGGGAAAAACACTGGTAAAAGGTACTTATTTTATCCTTCCTCCTCACACATTAGTTTATTTAGATCTAAAAGGAAGTCAGTGTCCACAATAAGCATATTTTGTCTTAAGAGTTAAGAGTCTAGCTCTCAAAAGGAGATCTACCTGTCGGCAGGGAGATTTTCCTTCAACAGAAATTGGCGAGTCCACTAGGGAAGGAATCCTATTGTATTTCCTTGGTTTTTCCCTGCCCTTTTACCACCTTTCATATCACTTTTTATGTTTGTTTATGATCCATTAGCCTTCTCCCATCTTCACTTACAATTTCACCAATTTTTATGGATTCTGAGTGAATGTTTTGAAATTTTTCGGCTCTTTTTCTGAGCTTCTGGGAAGCCTGGATCCCCCTTCCCTTGATATCAGAGTGCCATCACTCCATAAAGGCCTTAGATAGATCGTTATAATGATCTGTGTACCCTTTTGGGTGAGCGCCAGCCTCCTTCTTGGGGTTTTTTTGCCTTTTTCTCATTAGTTTTTTGCAACCTGTTTTGTGGAAATATTTACCCAGTCTTTGTGAATGGTTTGTGAAGTTATTTGGATTGGTTTTTGATGCTTATCACTCCCTCTTGTCTTGATTGGAGCTTGAAATCCTTTTCATAAATGTGAAAATTTCTCTTTCTAGCTGCTTGTTTTGTCAAGACAATTTGGGTATTTTCTCTTTCTCCCTGTCTCTTTTTGGATTCTTCTCTGCATTTTATTGCACTCCTTGGATGCTTGTTGGTTTTAGGATCCTTGATTGATTTATTGTTAGACCAAGATTCTTCTTTCTTTCTTTTTTCAGTTCTCACTACCTTGAGTGCATGCTTTGTTTGTAGTCTTTTTCTTCGCGTCTTTTGCATCTGCATAGGACTCTTTATCCTGATTGAAAGTAATGGAGCATTGAAGGTTTTGTGTTTCGTTTATGTATAAATCATAATCAAACAAATAACATATATGCATTCTTGATTTTGGGTAGTGAAACTATCTTGCATTTGAAGTAGCGGAATTGCATGTTTTCGGGCATTTTTGGGACATTGTGCATCTAAAATGATGAATGTTTTCTCCTTCTCGTAGCATAGTTTTCATCGAAATAAAAAGATTTCATATTCATCCCTTTGAATAAATTTCGAGTTGGTCAAAACACCATATTGTCCATGCCATTTTCCTTTTGAGTAACAACAGCCTTAAAAATCAAGCGCTAAACTAAAATTTATCAGACTTTTTACATCTTTGTTAGCAAACCTACATTAGTTTAAGGTGTAGGGATTTGGAATAGGTTGAAAATATAACTTTCCAAAGCTATCAAACAAACTTAGTATCTTGCGGTAGGGAGAGTGAAATCCAATTGTCGTATAGGCTTTCTGGGATCCCCCTCTCACATAAGGGTTATGCACGAGGTCGTATTCAGGCGAATTACAAAGATTATCCCTCCGTGGTTCAACTATTTGTAGTGGTCAGATCGTATATTGGGGGTCAATTGAAGGTATACCCATGATTATGTGTGGGAGCCTCTTGGGTTGATTTCAGACTTGTTATCCTGCCCATACGTTCCAACTGGACTGTCGAGTGTACCCACCCAGGGGCTGACTATGAATTGGTGACCTTAGTATCCATAATCTTTAGGGTACCACACAAGGTGACGGTGAAGGGAAGTCTCACCGTACCTGGAAAAGACGTTAGTCAAACTCACTCAGGCTCCATAGAGGGTAAATCCACAATTACTACGTGGAAGCTTGCACCAAGGAATAAGTCTGTTAAGCAGGTCTCCAACGTAACTAATCCACCCGCTCTACCCCCACCCCTTCCTATTTTGATCTCACGACGTTGGATTTCATCACCAACTAGTGGTTTCATCGTAGGAAGGTTTGTTTGATTGATTGCTTCTTAGATTCATAGCATGTGTTGTTTGTTTTACTTAGTGGACCTTAGTTCAAGTCAGTGTTAATGGCATTGAATCCCGAGAGTACCGATGGAGGAACCCCTTCTCCTGGGGAACCTTATACCTTTCCTTCATTTGGAAACTTTGGTCCTCCGTATATTGCCACACTGAGTCTTCCAGGACTCACCATCGGATTACCAGTTTGGTTGTTCCCCACTCCAGTGATCTTGAATCCTCCCAATGTTTCAATTGCACCTAATACTTTAGATGTCAGTACACCACCCACACATCAACCTCACGTCGAATTTTCGCCTTCTTCGCCCATTAAGTATCCTTCCATTTCTCCTTCTTCACCTAGTGAAATCTCTAAAGAAATTAGCCGGGTTGATCAGAAGAAGAAGAAACGGAAAGAGAAGAAGAAGAAGAAGAGCCCGAAAAGGACCAAAGCTCCAACAACATCCGATGTTGGATCCAAGCAACCAACTATTGTTAATAGTACTGGGAGTGTTGATGAGGTCAACAAGATTAAAATGAAGAATCGGAAACCCAAATTCCCTTGCAGTCTTTGTAAGGGTGACCACTTTATGAGGGATTTCCCCAGTCTTATCAAGGTCTTAGAATTGTGGTCCTCCACATCATCGGCCTCTGCTGGACATGCCAATGATACCCCGTCAACTAGTGATGTTAAGGTTGGTAAGAAGAAGAGAACCGTGATCATTACTCTCACCTTTGTCCTCACATGGATGAGGCTTATTCTATTTTGGAAAAACTTCAACTTCCAAAAGGTTATCGTAATCTTTCCCCCAACTCATTGCTAGTTGATGAACTGGTCAATCTAGTTCCATCCCTGGTCAGTGCGGTTGATCAGGTGGTCAATCTAGTTTCCTCCTCAATTGAACTACAAACCCATGTAGTTGATCCAGTTCCATCATCGATCAGCCCCACTCTTCATCAAAAGAGTGTAACCCAAGTGGTCGATCATTTTTTATCCTCGGTCAATCCCACTCTCCCATTAGAGAGTGACTCCAAAGTGGTCAATCCATTTCCACCCGTAGACCCCATTCTCCCCTTGGAGAATGAAACCAAAGTGGTTGATCTAGTTCTGTCATCGGTCGATCCCACTCCTCCTTTGACGAGTGCCAAAGTGGTTGATCCAGTCCCTTCCTCGGTCAGTCCCACCCTTCATCTGAAGAGTGCCAAAGTGGTTGATCCAATCCCTTCCTCGGTCAGTCCCACCCTTCATCCGAAGAGTGCCAAAGTGGTTAATCTGATTCCATCATAAGTTAATCCCACTCTTCCTTTGAAGAGTGCTTGCGTGGTCAATCTGATCCAATCATCGATCGATCCTACTCTCCCTCTAGAAAGTAAACCCGATACTGCCCATATTTTTCTCGTTGATACAGAATCTACCATGCTGGGGGGCATTCCTCTTCTCCCATGAAACCCTCTCCAAGTAATGAGGCCATCCTTTTTGATTGGGGTGCACTAACTAGACCTCGTCTTCCCTCTCACATTCCTTTCCAAATTACAATACAGGTTTGTGGTCGGGACGTTCCTCAAACGCTGATAGATGAAGGTGCATTCGTTAGTATTTTGTCTTATGTTGCTTGGTACGCTTTGGGTTGTCCACAGCTTGCATCGGTTACACAGAATTTGTTAGCTTTTAACAAAACAACTAGTCAACCTTTAGGGACCCTCCCTTATTTTCCCGTAACTTTGGGAGGAAAAACTGTCTTTATTGATGTCATGGTAGTCTGAGACCCCTTGGATTTCACTTTACTCCTTGGGTGGGATTATGTCTATTCCATGAAATCTATTATGTCCACTCTTTTTCGTGTGATATATTTCCCTCATGATGGAAGAATTGTCACTATTAATCAGTTCTCATTCATCGGTCCTGATAGGATTACCTCCCTAAATGGTTCTTATATGCAGACAGTATCGCCCCTACCACATGTCAATTATGTGGCATTGTCTCCAATGACTTCAACTTCTGATGATTTAGATCTGATAGTTGACATGGTCATCTCTTTGGTAGGGATATTGGAGCCTGATCTCCTTGTTATAACCCTATAATTCATAGGATCATTTTTTGACTGGAAATTTTTCACTCTGGGTGTATAGGTTTGCAAATAATATTTCATCTTTGCAAATTATTTTCAAGGGAAGCAGCGCACAAAACCCACCAAAATCGCTAAAGCCTAAGTTTTTGTTGCATTCATGCCTGGGGAATAAAGAACGCGCTTAAATCGATGGTCGATCTAACAGTGCGTAGATCAACGGCTGACAGTGGATTTCAGACCCCCTCGATTGTTTTGTTTTTAACGGTGGGGGGGGGGGGTCCAGAATGGTGATTAAAAAGTGCACACAGATCTACGGTTTTCATGGAGGTGCGCAGATGGACGGTCTACAGGTGATTCTGAACCCCCCCAATCATTATGCCTTTAACGAGGGGGGGGGGGGTCCGAAATGAGGCAAGTTTTTTCGGCGGGCCCTATCCCAACGTGTCATTCATCCATTGCATCAGGCCGAGGCGGTTAAAACCGACTCTCGAAACTTGTTGGGGGATCTCCCCTATTTATTCAGTGATGATTTTTAATGTAAAGGTTGATCAGTCAAGGACCATGGATTAAAATTTTTGTAAAACAGCTCGCTGAGCTTTCAATGTTTTTTTCATCCATTCAATGAGACAGTGCTATGATGCAGGATTCTTGTGCTTATTTCGAATGGTGATTTGCATATGTCTGTGTTAATTTGTTTCTCTGTTATCACAATTAATATCTTCCTCTAAATTATTCCAAGAATATTAATAATAGAATTGGTTTTAATGCACCCTGTGTCTCTGGCTTGGTATAGTTTTTTATGTTTTCCACTGAAGATTAAACTCAGAATTCTTAGTTGCTCTGTGTTTAATTGTTTTTCTTGACCTGTTTTGTCTCACCCATTTCATTTAAATTAAAGGATCTAGTGATTTTTCTACCTTTCCCTGCAAATATTAGCCTGTTGATATAGATTTTTGATTATTCGTTGCAGTGACTCCATAGCCCATGGCCCTTTACTCCTGGTCCAACCAAACCAATTAAAAAATCCAAACTCTGAACCCATTAACTAGCCTAATATTCTCTTCAAACAAAGTTATATCAGACAAAGAGATCCCTCTCTGATTCTTGGAGGGCTAGATCCAATACTCGAAGTGGTTTTGATGTTGCCTCTGTGACTGCCTCTTCAGCCTTGGGCAAATTACAGAGCGCTAACAGAATGGAGACTCCACTGGGGAACTCCCCAGTAGTACACTTCAAAGCTCCAGATCTGATCACTGATGGTGGACAGTGACCAGACACAAGAAGGTTGAGATCATTCACCTGGCGACTCCAATCAGCTCCAGACAGTGCCAACTCAAAGACTCCACTGGAGGAATAACCTAAAGCATGGCCAAGCAGCCTAGAAAGACTAGGTACTCAAGCTCAAATTGCATTCAAGACATCTTTGGTTTTATCTGCAATTATGTCTTGTCTTTTTCTAAGCTTGATCAAAAGTATATTTCTGAAGATTACTTTGACCATCTGTTAATTGATGAGTCTCAAGAGATCATATCCCCAATTGTAGATTATGTACATACTCATACACCTGTGCACATCCCAGATGCACCTGTAGAAGCCCTAGTGAGACATAAGCCTCCTACTTTATCTCTTATTCTTGCTACACCTCCAGATGGTTGTAAGCCTCTTGCTTCACCTTCTGTACTTGCCAAAGTCCCAGATTGATACAAGCCTCTAGATTTGCCTCCCATTCTTCATGACCTCCCTGAATATTACATCAATAATTTGCCCAGGTTTGATGGAGAGAATCCCAATATTACTGTTGAAAAGCATATCCAAAGTCTTGAGGATTTTCTTGACCTTTTTGAGGTAGAAGATGATGATGTCTACATCATAATGTTTTCCTTGTCATTGGGAGGTGAAGTCAAGAACTGGTTTAGAAATTTTCCAGCTGCAAGCATCAGAAATTTTCATCAGTTCATGCAAGTTTTCTTGGATAGGTGGGTGGTCATGGGAAATGTTTTCCTCATCCTAGAAGAGTATGACCACTTGAAAAGAAAGCCAGGGGAGACAATACATCAGTTTTTAGCCAGATTCAATAAGGTATATCAGGCAATACCTGCTGATATAAGGCCACCCCCAGGATCGGCTCACTTGCATTACCCAGAGGCCTTCAATCCTGAGATGACATTTCAGTTAAGAGAAAGGAACAATGTAAGTCTTGAAGAAATGCAAAAGGTTGTTGTTGATGTGGAGACCAACTTGTTGATCAAAAGTTCAAAGGTAAAGAACAAAGAAAAGGAGCAGTTGAAATCTTTAGAAGCTAAACTGGACAATTTGGCCAGTGCCATGGAAAAGTTGATGCAGAAGATTAACATAAAAGAGGAGCTTGTTATCCAAAGACATCATGTTCCATTGATTTCAGAGAAATAAACGGTCATAGTTCCCAAACATTTTTCTGCTCATCCTAGGTACCATGTTTTGAATAATGATTCGTTCATGTATTCAGTTCACAACACAGTCAAAGATGAAGCTCCATCTCAGCTTGTAGAGGAACAACCAGCTGACATGATATGCATGTTCAATGGTGTTACATCCATGGATGATTTACCCAAGTGTGACCAGTATGATGATGATCATAAAGCTGAAATAGAGGTTTTCTTTTCAAAGAAACCAGCAGCATGTTGTTGGCATGAGGAAGATCAGTTACAACTCAGATATGACAATCAATCTACACATGGAAATTATGACAGCAATGATCAATGTGCAGAAAATCTCAGAGTAAGTGAAAACACTTTGCCCTTATGTTTCTCATCTTTTCAATTTCTGAAAAGAAACTCTAGGCTAGTTGTAAATAGTGAAGACATAAATTCCTCTGATCAATCGAATGATGACGCCATTAAGGATATGGAGGCTATTCTAAACCCAGAATCGCATCCCTTGACCTACATTGATTTTCAAATTCTTGATGAAATCTTAGAGCCTGAGACAAATTCTGAGTTAATCCATAATAACTATGTACCATTGTGCTTTAATTCATTTCAAGTTTTGAAGGAGACTCTTGGACAAGTGTTGAAAGATAAATACATAAAAGGTCAGGAAATTTCATTTGAATCGATGCAGCAGTCTTGTCAGTCTTTTCAGGATCCAATAGTTGATCGGTTGGATGGCCTGTGTGGCCAAAATCATTCTTCATTCACCAGTCATGAGATAAAAAGTTGTTATGATAGGGATATGATTAGACAGTCAGCTACAGGGGTGTGTTCAAAAGAAGTCACATTACAAATCCCATCAGAGCAGTTGTATCCATTTCAGGAAATGCATGAGGATGAAAATAACATAGATACAGTGCCAGAGCTACCATCCAAAAATCAAGGAACATGTCATTCCTACCTTGATCCTATAGCTACCTATATGGAGAATTTTTTCACTGTAGAGTCTCAATCTATCTCTAGCAGTACTTTTGTTTTTCTAGATTGTCGAGGTCTCTATGGTAAATATCAATCACGTTTTCAGCAGTGGCCTTTTCACTTTGCAGTTTTGAGTCAATGGGAAAAGGGTCAGGCTGTCATTTTGACTGTGCAAACAAGCAGTCAAGAAGTCCACTGGTCTCAGAAGCTACTTGATTGGCTTCATTGGCATTTTTGTATTATTTGATTTAAAAAAGTTATCAGTAGCATAGGGTAGGTAGGAGAATGTGAATAAGCTCAGCATTCTGAGCATCTCTTTTTCAACAGTGTTGATTTGATTTGGTTTTAGTTGCAAGATCAAAATAGGTACAGGTTGCAGAATAAGATTTTGGGATCAGCCCAATGGATAAAGCACCGGTCCACATGATTCATAGGTCTGTGGCTCTTGACACCTCCCAAAAGAGTTGTCATCCCCAGGTGGAGCCACTGTTATAACCCTATAATTCATAGGATCATTTGTTGACTGGAAATTTTTCACTCTAGGTGTATAGGTTTGCAAATAATATTTCATCTCTGCAAATTATTTTCAAGGGAAGCAGTGCACAAAACCCACCAAAAACACTAAAGCCTAAGTTTTTGTTGCATTCACGCCTGGGGAATAAAGAATGCGCTTAGATCGATGGTCGATCTAACGGTGCGTAGATCAACGGATGACAGTGGATTTTGGACCCCCTCGACT
>ML784162.1:1289144-1309032 GCA_009831015.1 Picea engelmannii | reverse complement strand
TTTAATGAGGGGGGGGGTCCGAAATGAGGCGGGTTTTTCCGGTGGGCCCTATCCCAACATGTCATCCATCCATTCCATCAGGCCTCCTTTTCTCCATGCTACATCTTTCCTTCACGCTACACCTGTCAATTCCTCACCCTTCATTCATTCACTCATTCGTCAATCTTACCCCTCCATGAATAAACAGACTTAGGATAAAAACATTAAGTTAATAGTCATGATTAAACATGTTAATAATAATAAATTAATTAACAATTGAGTTAGCATGTTAGTAATTAATCAATTGTTAATTAATTAAGTTAGTATTAATAACTAGGTTAGTTTTTAGATTAAATAAAACAAATTAATGAAACCATAGAAAACATATATTAAAATAAAACATAAAAATTAAATAAAATGAAAAAACAATAAACAAAATAAAACATATTAAATATAAAAATAAAAAATAAAATATATAACAAAAAGTAATAAAACAAATTAAAAATATAAAACACAAATATAATAATTAACATAAAACAAAAATATAAATAATAGAAATCATATTAAAACGTAACACATAACAAAAAAATATTAAACAAATATTAAAAAACAAAAACATAAAAAATGAAAACTAACCTAAGTCTACCCCACCCAAGACTCCACGCACCTTCACACATCACGCCCCCATCCACGTATCCCATACATTTTAATCAATGACCATTAAAAGTTCCGGACCCCCCCTCACTATCCGAAGTTTAACGAGGGGGGGGGGGGGTGTCCGGAATAGTTGTTTTCCAATACCAACCCCCATCCACGTGTCACCTCCTTATTCCAATGGAACTCCCCCCCCCCTCTAAAACCGCTAACACCTCAGGGGGGGTCCGGAATACCACCTATCCCGAAAAAAAAAAACGCTTTTTTCATATTTTTTGCCTATTTTTGCCTGTTCAACACGTCTTCGTCCAAGGTCGTTTTTGGGCAAGTGAAAATGAATTTTAAGAAACTGAGAGAGGTTTTTCTCCATAATGGGATGAAGAACACAAAACCTCTCTCATTTTTTTCACAAGTGCCACGAGCAGGGAGAATCGAAGCTGTCTTTCAGCCTCTTTTTTCGGATTTTCGGTTTTTATGTTACAGTCCCGATCTTGCAGGAGTTGTTACGGCCAGCTGGAGGCGAATTTGGAGAAACCGAATGAGGTTTTTTTCCATCACACACCCATATAAAATAACCGCGTTCATTGTTTTCCCAGGTGTCACTGTTGAAGAGAAACACACGTATGTTCGGACCCCTTTTTCGCAGAAAACTGGTCCATCGTTCATGGCGGACAGTTCCAGATTTTGTGGGATTTATGGCTATTTTTGGCTGAGGAGGTTAAAAACGAATCTTGAAACTTGTTGGGGGATCTCCCCTATTTATTCAAAGATTATTTTTAATGTAAAGTTTGATCAGTCGAGGACCATGGATTAAAAATTTTGTAAAACAACTCGCTGAGCTTTCAATGTTTTTTTCATCAATTCAATGAGACAGTGCTATGATGCAGGATTCTTGTGACTATTGCGACTGGTGATGTGCATCCGTCTGTGTTAATTTGTTTCTCTATTATCACAATTAATATATTCCTCTGAATTATTCCAAGAATATTAAGAACAGAATTGGTTTTAATGCACCCTCTGTCTCTGGCTTGGTATAGTTTTTTATGTTTTCCACTGAAGATTAAACTCAGAATTCTTAGTTTCTCTGTGTTTAATTGGTTTTCTTGACCTGTTTCATCTCACCCATTTCATTTAAATTAAAGGATCCATTGAGTTGTCTACCTTTCCCTGCAAATATTAGCATGTTGATATAGATTTTTGATTATTCGTTGCAGTGACTCCATAGCATGGCCCTTTTCTCCTGCTCCAACCAAACCAATTAAAAAATCCAAACTATGAACCCATTAACTAGCCTAATATTCTCTTCGAACAAATTTATATCAGACAGAGAGATCCCTCTCTGAGTCTTGGAGGGTTAGATCCAAGACTCAAAGTGGTTTTGATGTTGCCTCTGTGACTGCCTCTTCAACCTTGGGCAAATTACAGAGTGCTAACACTCCTTACCCCTGTTGCGTCCCTCGACATGTGTTCCTTCTAGAGTGATTATATTCCATCCAGTGAAGATCTCTTGGAATCCATGACCAAGTTTTTTCCCTTGACATGGTGTCCTTCCAGAGAATTATCCTCTTGGAAGCCATGATCAAGAAGAATCTACGAGCATAGTTTCTCTTCTCTGTGGAAAGCTCATTAAAAATGAAATAGAGATCACGAGCATAGTTTCTCCTCTGTGGAAATCTCGTTAAAAAATGAAACAGAGGCCTTGAGCATAGTTCTTTTCCTATGAAATAGTCACCTCTTTTGAGCCTTCTTTTCATCCACCTTTCTCCTTTTTCTCATCTACTAGATAAATTGGTGACAACCTCAAAGTTGGTGAACGAGATGAAGCTTGGAGGGCATGTCTCCAACCTTTGATGATCATTCTAGAGTTAATCCACTAGCTTTTCAAGCTAGGGGCATACCGAGCTTAGTCTTTGTTCTTTCTCGTGCTCGTAAATACATGAGAATGAATCCAGGTACACTTTTATCTCTTTTTCGGACCTGTATGGATACACGAAAAAGGAACCCCCTGGAGTCTCCTTTAAGCTCTTTTCAGACTCTCTAAACATGAAAATATTGCTGAGTGATCTTGCCTCCTTTCACACTCATTAAAAGGTTCGAAAGGGCGTCTTTCAAGTGATAATTTATCTCTTTTTCGGCCTCGCGATACTAACATTACGAAAAAGGACAACCTTGGAGTCATCTTTAAGTTCTTTTCAGACTCTCTAAACATGAAAAGATTGTTGAGCGATCTTGTTCTCTTCACGCTTGTTAAAGTATTTGAAGAAAACATCTGTTGAGGGATAGTTTATCTCTTTTTCGGTCTCATCAGACTACTTTATGAAAAAGAAACTGAGAGAGTTCTCTTTTAAGTGTTTTTCTAGACTCTATAATCCTGAAAAACCTTCAAGTTTTCTATCTTTGGACTCGTTAAACAAACATCGACAGGACCATACGAGATCAAACCCTTACTTCTTCCAGTTCGTTTGATCTACCCGTGCCAGTCCATGTTCATTTAATCTACCAGTTACATCCCTGTGTCTGTTTCATGTCGTTGATGGGGGATACAACAAGGCCCTCCTTCGATGAGTCTATTCTTGTCGAATTCAACACATTATCCAGGAACTAGACTTAGAAACCAATTAGTACTTTGGGACATGCATGCTTCAATGGCAGGCCTCCTCACATTCAATAATGGGTTTACATCATTGACCTCTGGCCGGATGATTCCACGGATGTTCAACTTCAGCTCATCCATTCACATTCATTGGAATGTACTAGGGTACCTTGGGAATCATTGACATCAATGGTGATCTCCCTCACGCTTGTTAACGGTTTACATCATTGACCGGTAATCAAGCGGTTTCTACCATGTTCGACATCAGAACATCTATTCACATGTTTAGATTCGTACTACATCAGGATCGGTAAGAAGACCCTGGGTTGAGTGATCACTCTGATATGTACTTTTCCCAGGTTGCGACGGAGTTTCTTTTGAACAATGACACATATACTGTTACATAGATCCGCTTTGTATTTGTCGTGGCTATGTCTTGTCATCTTGTAGATCCACTGTGTATTTTTTGTGGCTATGATCAGTTCAGGTCATGGGAGTATAGATCCACAGTGTATTTTCAGTGGCTATACCTTTTATCAATATAATTATGGATCTGTAGTGTATTTTATGGCAGCCATATCTTGCAAGTCTTGATCACCCAAGCATAGGTATGCCTGCCTTGGGTTTGAAGCATGTCATAATATTTGTTGGATGTTTGTTTGCAACTTCTATCAGGTTCTCCAAGTCCACACTCTTTCTTTAAATATTCGTAAAGTGTTTCGGCCATCATACTCTCTTCTGACCTCACACTTTAGGGGGCATTCTGTTACACATGAAATTTTCACACCTAGGTACCTCGCCCTAAGTGTCATAAAGTGTCATATAAGTGTCGCATACACCTTGACACCATGAAATAACCTATGTCACAATCCCTAGTCAATGTGGAGTAGGGATATATTACATGAAGGCAAAAAATACTAAGTACACATGAATTATTATTAATATTCATGGAAAAGAAATTGATTAAATGAGAGAATTATGTGCACATGAATTATTATTAATATTCATGAAAAAGAAAGTAATTAAGTGTGAGGATCCACCTCACATTTGGTTTCTTATTTTTTAGGGAAGGTGGAGGATCTCATGGATGGTTGAAATATTTCTTCATTAAAATCCTTGAGAGATATTTCCTCTCCAAAATCCTTAAGAGATATTTTCTCCCTAAATATCTTAGAGATCCCTTTCTTAGTGGATCTGATGAGAGATCTTCTCCATGGTGGTTAAACCTCCAAATCCTATATAATGAGGGGTTTCCATGGAAGAGGGGGAATGGAGATTGAGAATTATACCAAACTTATGATCTCATGAGTGGTATGTCATTTGGAGCATCAGCATTCTACATGTGGACTGTTTAAGCAAGGGTTTGGACAAGGGGAACTTGATGAAGCTACTACACTCACATATATGGTTGTAAGCATTGTTCTTTGTTGTTCTCTTTAATATAATATGATTGGCTTGTTTCTTTCAATTCTGTGTTTGATCTCACATGAATTCGTCTTTAATAGATAGATCTATTTCAAGCTAATCTCAGTAGAGTAGGAAGTTGGTTGTACTTTTGTTTGTCTACGGGGCTTGTAGAGGAGCTTGAGATTGGATCTCGACTCGGACTGTGCAGGGACAAACACCGGTAAAAGGTATTTCTTTCCTCCTTCCTCCTCACACATCAGTTTATTTAGATCTAAAAGGAAGTCAGTGTCCATGATAAGCATCTTCTGTCTTAAGAGTTAAGAGTTTAGCTCTCAAGAGGAGATCTACCTATCCGTAGGGAGATTTTCCTTCAACAAAGAGGAATAGGATCTTGGATGGCTTTATCATAGGGAGGAGCACAAATCAACACTTCATCATCATATTTGATATTTTCAGGCTCTTTCTCTTCAACCAGGTCCTCATTATCTTCAGTAGAATCATGAATAATTTCTTTCTCTTCCTCATGGGATTTGTAACCTTCATCAAGATCCCTCTCCTCAACCTCATGTTGATTGATGACTTTCTCCCACCTTTTCAGGAATTATTTAACGAAGTTCTCAAAGGAAGTTATTCTCTCCAGACTAAGAATATATGGGGTATCTTTGGGGTCATCAATCTTGACTTCTGTAACAAAGGAATGTTCTTCCTTGGATGAGAAGATGTTGGCTTCGACTTCTATGGCAATGTTACAAGCTTCTTGAATTGATCTTGGGCCCTTTTTATCAAGCAGGAATCATGATTTTCCTAAGAATGCCCTGATTTAGAGGAAAAGGAGGAACTGGGGTCCAAGACGATATGTTCTAGCGAGTTGTCATGACATCTTCTAGAACCTGGTATGGAACTCTCTAATGGTCTCATTTTCATTCTTATTTATATAATTAAATATGTCTAGTAGTAAGCTAGGATTCGCTTTGATATTCCATCTCTTGAGGAAGACTTCTTCTGAATGTTCCATGGATGTGATGTTGGAATTAGGAGGACTATTATACCATTTTCTAGCATTTCCATGAAGAGTGGCAAAGAAGAGTTTCATTGCCAAATATTTAGCATCATCATTAATAGGATGGAGTTGAAATAATGCCCAAAAATAACTCATATGGTCTTTAGTGTTATCCTCGTCACTACCAATGAACTTAGGGAGCCACTTCTCATACCTTGGAGGCATTTGTCGAGCATAACCCAGAATATCACTCATATCCAAGGGCTTAAAATTACTTGGGTCCCATTGAGAAACCATGGTTGGCTTTGTCATTAGTGGAGTCGCCAGATAATCCTTCTAGGGATCAACAAAGAGTGATGGAATCACCATCAGTGGAGTCACGAGGTAATATTTGTAAAGTAAAGGCTTTGACAAAAGATTACCGAAAATGTGTCATTTGAGGAAAATTGACTTGATGTTCCCCAACAATAGTGCCAAAAATGTTATCGCACAATATGTACTTGCCCAATTCCCAATGAAAGTGAGACAATATTGGCATAACACAAGGGGTAATCCTATCACTTTCACCTCAATAGGATACCCCTTTTTATTTAGGAGAAGGATAAATACACTCCAAGGGAGACGTCCTAAGACCTAGTGGTTTGATGAAGGGAAAAGGATAAGGTAAACCACTTGTCTCTCTAGGTAAATCAAATCATATTTTTGTTATTAAGCTACATCTTGGGGGATGACGCAAAGGGTAAAATAAGTGCACCTTCCCTTAACCAACATACCATGTAGATAATATAGCAGTTTATGAGCAATAATGATATCAATGTTTCAACAAGACAGTGAACTTGTAATGAAATTTGCTAGTAAACAAATGTATGTAGAAAAATGACAAGTCTATAACAATATTTAATACAGTGATAACAGTTGCAATATATTCTAGAAAATGCACTTGTTTAGACAATATAACAAGATATTTAAATCTTCAAATGATAATACTTTGTCAGTTGCGAGTTCTAGAGATGTATTGACCATCAAATAAACTTTAATAAGCTGCTAAAGATGGTTGTAACAAATGATAATAACAACAGCAAGTTAGAAAATTCTAAATTATATTAGTAAGTTAGGTCAAGTTAGTAGGGTATCAAGTAAAATTTGAGTTTAGGTTGATAGTTTGTCAAGGAGATGAGGAAAAAAGACTAGTGCCTTTCAAGAGGGTAATGGAGTCAAGGATGGCAACTCTCTTCTATGGCTAATAAAAAAGATGATTATGCTCAAATCTAAGAGGGAAAAGAAACTTAAGAGAAGTAGTACATGTTATCACACAAACCATAGATCACATAGAGACCTTCACAATCCCAATCGATGGACAACAAACTAGGACTACAACCCATTGTCACCTCAGGAAGGGTCTAGAGTGACCCCTAAGGGAAGACTACGGGTGGTCTAAGAAAGTCCTAAGGGTCATGATACAAAGCTTGGAAGGATAGGATAAAGAAAAGAGGTAGGAAGTAAAGGAAGAAAAGGCAAAGAGGATGGATGAGCAAGCCCCAAAACCCGTAAGGGTAAACAATCCAAGGTCAACCTATGCACTACAATCCTAAACCTAAGTACAAGCCCCACCAATTAAATGATTAAACAAGTGCAAAATTAATTATTTTCTTATGCAAGTAAGAAATTGAAGGAATTTAACAAGTGATATCCAATGGACAACCAGTTACATTATCATCAACACAATCATTCATCACATGTCCATGTAAGCACAAGAGAGAAAAAATGATTAAACACTTGAATTAATCGGCATTAACATTATATCATATCAAAAGAGATAAATAAAAAGTGAAAATTCAAGATCTAGATACCAACAATATTTCCACAATTTACCCAATTTATGCTAGTAATGTAAAATGGCACTTTAACAATGTTTACTAAGTGACAAAGTAACATGTAATAGATCTGATATAAGTCTAAGACAACATTAAAATCAGCAGTAAAATTAAGTCCAAAGTTACTAATTAAACACTTAAAACAAGTCTAGAACAGTTAGTAATAAACTAGGAAAGTAAAGCTAGCAAACTAATCTACCAATCGGGTTTTAAGCTAAGCTAAATTGAACTGAAATTTTCTGCGTTAAATCATCATTATGGCTGTAGAATTCAATTAGGTACAGCATAAAATTAAATTACCAAAACAGCAAACTAATTAGTCTAGGTGATAGATCTTTTGATTCTCTTTAATTTTGACTATTTACTTGCTAAATTTGACCAAATAGAACCTAAGATTTAGTTATCAAAAGTTTTGGAACACTTTATGAACATAAACCAGATCTAATATGTCAATTTGCAACAGTGATATCAGCCAACAAAACTAATTTAAAACCCGCGAATTAACCTCTAAAATCAGCAAGAGTACTTAGGCAAAATTTAGAAGAAACTAGGATACAAAAAAACTATCTAAACTGGCCTATTAAGTTAGAGTTAGATGAACTAATCTGAATTGGTTTTTTCTGTAGTAAAAATCATCCTTATGGCTATAGAATTCATTAAGGTACAACATAAAATCTAACCATCAAAATCCAAATATATTATGCTAGATTTATAGATCAGCTAGAGGGCTTCAAATTTGACTATTTATTTGCTTAAATTGACCTAGGAAAAATCGAGATCTATCTAATCTAGGGTTAATAACCTAACTAGGGTAAAATTTGTGGCAAAGAGAATGAAATAAAGAGGTTGGAATGCCTCAAATGAGGTCGCCCAAGTGGGAAAAAGAGTTTCCCTAGTGGGGATATTTATTCTTTGTTGTCAAATCTACGCCTTGGTGGAAAAACTTTCTTCCGAATGCACAATTTCACATTCTCTAGTGTAAGATCAGTGCCTTAGTCTCTTTGGGTATGGAGTCAAAGCTTGTAGGAGAGGCTAGAAAGTCCCAAGAAATAAATCTCCATCATAGTTTGTAGGGTTAGCTATCCTGCAAGAGGGTTAAAAACAACAAGACATCTAGCAAAAAATTCATAAGATGATAAAACCTGCAACAAAGTTGTTAGTCTCCTAGTATTTGCCACAAATCTTACCAATCAACTAGATCTAGGGTTGTAGAGATTAATCTATCCCTAAACTTAGATTAAATCAAGCACATGAATAATATTAAATGCATAAATGGACAAATAAAACTATAAGTCTCTCACCCACTAACTTGAAGAAGAGTATACCAAGAGCATTTGCACATTAATTATCCATCCATGAGCATCCAAAGTATTGCAAGCATCCATCCAAGAGAAAATCGATTTATCTCAAGAGAACAAGAACACAAATGTAATGAAAATCTCTAGTGCAAAATGAGTAGGATTATTTCACTACAAGAAAGCATTACAAAATGAAATCAAGTGAGGAGTATTTATAGATCCTCCTCAACATGATTTTGTCCACATACTAACCCACTTTAGGGTTTTCTACCAAATTAAATTTAAAATAATAAAAATATTCTACGTAACTCACTTACAATTAATTTTTTACCATTTAAAATAATTGACTTAGTCACAAATGGTCAAAAATAAATTCTTAGATTAAATAAAAGTGGTTAATCCACCATAAAGTCATTAATGACCTAGGAATACCAAAAATAATTCAAAAATAATCTAGACAAGTCACTTTATGACCACCTTGGACCATATTTTAATTGAATTTTATTTTAAATGGTCAAAATACAAATAAAAGGTGAGTTTCTAGATCTAACTAACTCCCAAAAATAATAATAAATGTGTTAAATCCACCTAACAAGTCAAAATTGGACTAGGAATACCAAATGACCTCCTCCGTAATTAATGGATCTCCCCAAAAGGTGCCTCCCAAGGAAAACTAATGCCCTCGATCCTCTCAAAAATGCAAGTGGAGAAGAGTGGTGAGCCTCCCAAGGCTAGTGAATGCATGGATCTAATCACCATGAAGAAAAATAAGTGGAGTGACCTCCTCTAAGTGGGAAAAATCATCATCAAAGGATATCGACCCCTGTAACATTTGTAATATGCCTACAAAGTTGTAATAGAATGACACATGGAAAGGACTTGTAGGACAAAATAGGACATGTGCATCTACAAGAAAGAAAGCCTAATAATCACAGTAAGATAAACCAACATAATATAAAATCCATTAATAGTTAGTCCATCACACTCCTTTATCCTAGTTGAAACAAGCTAAGAAAGTTGTACTTTTTTCATAGTCAAGGTATGGGAAAATAATCAAGGAATCCCAGTAGGCTAATTCACCCTAACATAGAGAGGTTGGTTCCCAGGAAATGAGTCTTATAAGTCACGGATGAATAATGGGGAAAAACATAGTAGGTTAATTTCGAAGGTGTTGGAAGTTTGACACACAGGGTCTGTAGTATCTCAATCAAAGGTGCCTTTGGGAATGAGATACGACCATTGGTTCCTGTTATCCGTGAGGCTCAAGTCATATATTATCCTTTTACCATGACATCACATGGAGGAAATACCCCAGAGAATATGTAGCGCTTTGGTGATATTTTCCATGTGTGACAACGTTCTTTATTTTTTATTTTTCTTATGATTTTTCTTTTACTTTATTTTTCTTGGCTATCTCGTGTTGAAAAACACGTGCTTAAATTGCTTCAAACACCCCAGAGAATATGTAGCACTCTAGTGATTCGTTCACAAGTGTTATGCAGACTGGACAAGTCTTTGAGTAGGTAACCATGGTTGTATTTTGCTAGCCACCCCCTAGGGATTTATCCCATAGAAAGAGGAACAATCATGTCCTCAATCAAAACAACCAAACACCAGAAGTAGTGGGAAGGATAGTGAGATATGAATATGGAAAGTGAAAAGTATGACACTGACTAATCCAAAAATAAGACCCATTGTGTACCCCTTCTTCCAAAAGGCTTCCTAACTTTTCCAAGAGACCAAGAAAACCACCCAGGTATGTCTAGGGAAAAAGTATAACCAACAAGCTAATGTCTCATGACCAAGAGGAGTGATCTGCACTAATCTAGAAATGCCTCAAATATTAAATCAATACTCACTATGGTTAGAGTCTTACCAACTTGTAGCATGTCCATGGGATGTCCAACAAGCTCGTCCAATGTCATGGTGCCATCCACTACTCAGTTGTTGCCCAAAATGTGCCCAAAAATAAAGGAGGGGTCCATGCTGGACACCATCAAGTACTACTCATTTGTTGGCATTCCATGTCTGCAACCTAGATTCCTCTAGATACCATCTCTAATATAGTTATCCACAAAAATGGGGATAACAGTACCTTAAGTCCTCCTAGGCTCTTGAACTTAAGAAGGAGGGTGGCTAGGGTGTAGGCTCTTCTAGGCCCTAGTGCCTCCTTCTCCTTAGACTTGTTTTGCATTAAAATATTACGCAACAATAACTTGATCACAACCTCTAAAGTGCTAAAACTTTAGGGCTTTATAGGTTTAACAAATTACTAGATCAATTCAATAAAGCTTGGAAAATATAAAGCAAGGAAGTAATACCTTAACTTCCTTAAATTATAGCACTAATTAGGAATGCAATTTCATAATCCCATATGAGCAAGTAAACCATACATTTGACCATTCAAAATAAATGACAAAAAATATAATTTACTTACTTGCACCAAGAATGATCATGCAAAACAATACTGTATTTCCAAAACACTTCATAAAATTGATCCAAGTTGCCAAAAAATGCCTCTAAGAGAGATGTGCCTCACTAATTAAGCCAAGTACTCCTCAATAGGGAGAAAATTTCAGTCCCCATGTCTCCAAAGGACAAGTTATTATGAAAAACGAATGTACTTTTTGTTTATTTATACCAAAATTTGACCTTTAATTGATTTAGGTCAAAAAATCAGGGTTGACCCTGAACAATTATTACAAAAATTAAATTCACATAAAAATGAAGTATAAAACCCTAAAAGGGTGACGCCATGCCCTTCCTAGGGTGACCTTGAGCCTTCAATATGGACATCCAACCTCAAGTGGTGGAACATTGGGCCTCCCAAGGCCTGGTCACACCGTCAACTGCCAAACATTGTGAAAAATTTCCTCCTCCACAAGAACACCACTACAGAAATCCCTAGCCCCTTTAGGATGACGTCATGGACTAGGTGGATGGTCTTTAGGCCTCTCAAGGCCATCATCCAAGTGAGTGAAGGTAGGGCTTGTCCCTCTAGGATATGCCAGAGTGCCTTCAAAGGAAACGACTTCCTCCTTCATGGTACAAGTCAACAATCACCATCATGACCCTTTCTTCGGATCTCAACATCCATATGTGGTCTCTAGGCCCTCATGAAGGTATGAACTAATCATCCCCTCATGCATATCCATCCATCGGGAAAAGTCCTGCAAAGACAAAAAATACACCCTACAGGGGTCCATAAGTCACAATTATCATGGCATGGAAATCACATCTAATATTCAAATCACCCTAACATGTGCATTAAACCCCCCTAACCCAAACAAATACCTAAAGAAGCTATGAAACTTGCCACATTTAGGTTTGGAGAGGGTCTCAAGATGCCCTATTGGGTCAATCCTCCTTAAGTTTAGGGTTCTTCCCAGGTGGAACCAATCCAATCCATGTATGTGTATGAGGTGACATGAGGTAGACCTTTGGGCATTGGGTGCATGTGATAGTGGGAATTGTAGAGTCTTACCTATGGGATCCTTTATGTAGAGTGAGCTACACCTTGTCATAAATGCAATTGTTTCCAAGCCCATTTATCTCCATTTTCATTTTTTAAGATTTTCTCTTTTATTTTCTTTTTATTGTTGCAAGGACATAGTTGGGGCCATTGTCTTGGCTTGGTGACCAGGGGTGACAATGTCAATCACAAACACTTCACGCAAATGATAGTCTTGGCTCGTGATGAGACCCCCTTTCTATTAGTTGTGCAACTAAGAGCCATTACCCTGGCTTGGTGACCATACAATGATAATTTCATATCATTACACGTTCATGATTGTGATAGGTCAACTCATGATGAGACCTCTTATCCACCAACTAGGACCTTAAAAATTTTAATTTGTTCTTTATGGGTCCCCTTTTCTTACTGAGAAGTGTTTCACTTCTTTGTCAGGAATCCCTAGGTGAAGCATCTCAAAGGTTTCAAATTTGTCTCTTAACTCTTGCTAGTTACTTTTACCCTTTAGGCCTTTAGCCCCTTCTTCCCATGAGGTAAGGTACAACCCTTCCTAGTTGATCTTATCCCAATTCCCAAAATATGGGGATGTGGAGGGAATAGAAATGGAAAGTGGTAAGTATGGTAGGAATGGACTATGACTCTTCAAGGATCCATCCAGTAGAAACCTATCTTAAAGGGGATAAACTTACTAGGGCACCATGTCACCCTCCCAGGTTTAAACAAGGCAAGGAGCATAAATTCCAAGAAAATGTATGAAATCAAGAAAGATTCAATACAACATGTTCAAGTTCTTCAAATATCAAAGTGATACATACCATGATACTCGGACTCATTACCTCATGGAGAAAGACCCACTGCCACTCAGGACCAGACCGACATGATGGATGTTGTTGCTGACGATATGTGGATTGAACTAAAGAAAAGGGGGGCCCTCTGGGGATATACTTAGTTCATCCATCTCTTGACACTCCATGTATGGGACTTATGGGCCTCGAGACATGATCTCCTCAGTTACCCCTTTTGTCGTCCTAATACACACCTACAAGCGTGGAGAAGTCTCCAACCCACTTGGTGTGTCCCTGGAGGAACAAACCTGAATCCAAGCCCACTGTCACCTGAATATCAACTCCTTCCATCTAGGCTCACTCCTAGGGAAGTCAAGGTGGGTAAACCCTATTAAACTATGTGAAGGTTTTATTAAAGTTCTAGGAGTTAATTAATTCGTTGATTAGAGGGACCCAACCCAATGACAAGCAATCATGCAAAATGCACTCTTTCAATGACAAGCAAACCTTTTATTTTACAAAACAACAATTAGACCAATGCCTAAAATTATCAATCTTACTTATTCCAATATACACAAAGAAATATAATTCTACAACAATGAAACAAACTTATGAAGTATTTACACAATGAATTGAAAAACAACTTTATACTTTAAAGAATTATTTCACAAAAGTAAATAATGCTTGCAAATAAGAATAAAGAATGCTTTTATAAATGTAAATATTCACATAAAAGAACTTGTTGAAAGTAAATGAAAAGTAAATACTTGAAAATAAATTGTTGAAATGGAAATTGCAAGGAAATGTAAATGTTGTGCAAGTGTATAGGTTGCTTTTAGTAGATTTTTAGGTCTCTCTTGAACCTAGGGGAAATTAGGTGTGAAGTGAAACAAACCTAAACTATGTTACTACCTCAAGTCCTTATCCATTAACCAAGATGAAATGTTAAGTGCTCAACAAGAAAACAACAAGGTTCTCCCCTAGCTCCACAGGTCAAATCCAAGGTGTTGGATTCTCAACAAGGAGGACACTTAGTGTTGTGAAACCGTCCCCGGATTCAACCCTTTCTAGCCTCCACAAGTTGCCATTTTTTAATTGCCAAAAACTAATGGAAAAGAGTGCCTAATTCAACTAGCCACACATTCCTTTTCACTTTATTATTACCCAATATCCACAAAGTGGAAAGGCGAAGGAATACAAGGAAACTTTTGGATTACTTTGCAAAAATGAAATTTTAAGCACTAGTTAGCACGATATTGAAAGGATGACAAAGTCACTCACATGCAAGGTGTGGGAAAACAGAAAATTAAATTGTTTAAAATAAATAACATAAACAAGTTAGCCACACAACTTTGGTACAATGTGGAGGACAAGCATACCGACTTTCTGGCAAAGGTGGGAAAAATTAAACTACTTTATGAGCCTCACAACTATGGCACAAGGTGGAAGAAAAGCCTACCAATTTTGTGACCAAGGTGGGCAAACAAATTAATTCTAAAATCATAAAATTACTTTTGAACCTATCCAGCACAATTTTGCAAGGGTGGCTAAGCCAATCACATGTAAGGTGTGGAAAAAATTCTAAAACTAATTTACATACTATAAACTTGGAAAAGAATTAAAGAATGCAAGCCCAAGAGACTCTCTTGGGTTGATTACAATGATTTAGAAAGAAAAAAGTGGAAGAGGGTTTTTCACCATAGCCTTTAGGTGCTTTCTTGAACTCCTAGTGGCCAAATTTTGGCAGCACCTCCCCTTAGAATGGTGAAACCTGCATAAAACAACAAACAATGCTTGTTGGAAAATGTTAAAATCACCTAAACAAGTTAGTTTTGGGTTAGTATATATACAAAAAAAATTATATACAAAATATGAACTTGGAAATTGATTGGAAAGCAAGATTCACATGATAATATGTGCAGAAATAAATATATAACAGTTGAAAATTATATCAGAAATTTAGATGAAGTAAAATTAAGCTTTTGGAGTCCACTCCTCCAAGCTTTGGTAACCTGTAAATCTGTAAACCCTTGATACACAATGATGAAATAAGGTGTGATGTTTTAAAATACCTACAAAATACTTTGCAAACACTAGTAAAAGAAAATCACATAAACTTATAGCAATACTACTACAGATTTATCCATAGCAAAATACTTTGTTTAGGGTTCGTTAAGTAAAACAGTGTGAGAAAAATAAAAATAAAATCACAATATTACCTCAATTAAAGGAAAACACCATACAATATTAGTCAAAGAGCATCAACAATACACCAAGAGAACACCAAGAGTTCCTCCAAAGCTTCCATTTTATTGTATAACAAATGGATGCAATATTGCAGCAAGATTACATGAGAGAAATGGGAGAGAATGAGAGGGAAAGAGAGAGGAATTTGGGCAGCATAGGTTTGCAATGAAACTTGATGCCAAAATGAGGAGAGGGGGGTTCTTTTTAAAGGAAGGAAAGATGAGAGATCCTTCTTGGATGATTTACGAGTGTCACCCATCAAGAGAAGGAAGATCCAGTCAAAGGGGGCGCACTTAGGGTTTGAGGGGCGCTTTTAGGGTTTGAGGGATGAGTTGTAAGGGGTGGGAAACCCCTTTTCTTATATTTAAACCTTTTACCAAGCACAAGGGGGGAACACTTAGGGTTTGAGGCCTCTTCTCATCTTTAATTTTTACTAAACCCTAAGTTCATGAGTAAGAAGGGCACCCCTCACATTAGGGAAACCAACTTTAATTTGTTAACTTGACTTGGAGGGTTTATTCTAAGTGGATTTTAACTTTCCAACTTAGGAAATACATTTGGAAAAAATTTCCCCCCTTCTTTTATTGGCTTAGGACTCAATTACAATTTTTGGCTTTTTTACCTTAGCCAATTATTAGTTGATGTCTAACTTACTTGGACTCCTCATGGACATTGACATAACAAAACTTGTCCAATTGAGATGAAAATTGGTCCAAGGGTACAGGGGGTCATAAGCCATTTGTTTTGAGTACTCACACTGATATGGATTTTATGAGAAGAATGAAATGAATACATATTATTAACAGGTTCTTAACACAAAATAACAGAGATACAGTAAAATTGGTTTTCTATTCAATAACGAAATAAAATGAAACTGTAAAATGCAGCGGAAACAAGCTTGTTGGAATGGTGGCGGCTTATCTCTGAGAATAGATGTGACGGATGCACGCATTCACAATAAGAAGATTACTATGAGGCTCTGAATAGTTTTTTACAATAAACAAGAATGTCAAAAACCCTAGACATCCAAAAACCTAACCCTAGGAGATGAAGCGCCAAAAGTCATGTGGGCCCCGTTTGGGTAAGTTAGTACATCAACTTCCCAGGGTCGTAACTTTTGCATATGATCTCGGTTTTAGGCGTGTGATATCCCATTGGAAAGGTATTGTCGAGGAGATTCATTTTGGATAATTCAGGAGCTTGATCCCGAAAAACCTTCATTTAGGCCCTCAAAATGGCCCCGGAAGTTAAAACTGTTAAAAATGGTAAATTGCCAAAATTGTCAGAAAACTATTTTGAGCCAGTTGGAAAAGGTGGGTGGCCATCAATATCCATCTGGATCAATCCTCCCTCCTTAGGAAGCAATGTTCTCCATTGCATTGAGGTCCCCCATTAAATGAGGAAATTTCTACTGAATTTGGCCCCGGGTGACCCACTTGCCTTGGTGCAGGAACTGCCCTGCTTTGACGACTCGATAAAGCTGGATCCTTTGTTGTCGAGTGCCCTTTATCAATGTGCCCAAAATATGATCATCAGATGCCTATTGTATGCAGTCGAGGTTGATCTCTATTAGTGTCAGTTGTTCTTCTACTTCTGAGGTGTCCAATAATGGTGGGAAATAAGGGCGAAGGAGATCCACATTGAACAATGGGTGCAAGCCAAGGAAAGGAGGAATGTTGAGCTCAAAAGAATTATCCCCCACGGCCTTGCTGATAGTGTACATCCCATAATGAAGTGGGTGAAGCTTCCGATGGGGTCATGTAAGGCGTTCTTTCTGCAAGTGCAACCAAACTTTGTCACCCACCTGAAACTTATGTGGCACTCGATGTTGATCATGGCGTTGTTTGTACTTGTCATTGGACTTCTGTAGGATATCCTGAACCTGTTGGGGGTTGTGTTGGATCCTCTCAATGAACCGGGTGGCTTTGTTAGATTCAAATGGAGAAGGAGATGAGCCAGTCGAGGTGACCGCAAGGGGAAGTGAAAAATCTATGGGACCCAATGGTTGGAATCCCAACCCCACCTGAAAGGGGTTGTGGCCAATTGAGCCATGTAGGGCTTGATTGTAGCTATGTTGGGCATAGGGAAGGCTCTCATCCCATGTGTGAGGGTGCTTTGAATTATACATGCGAAGGATATGCACAATCATTCGATTTACAACCTCGGTTTGGCCATCTGTCTGGAGGTGGAAGGACGTAGATTTGGTGAGCTTGGTGTCTAACAGTGACCAGAGGCTCGACCAAAATGTACTGAGAATTCGACTATCCCAATCTGAGACAATGGTTTGTGGGATTACAAAATGTACCCAGACTCATTCAAAGAAGAGCTTGGCATTGGCCTCTATTGTGATGCTCTTCTTGCAGGCAACTAGAATCGCCATATTAGAAAAGCGATCAACAACCACAAAAACACAGTCATTTCCCCACTTGGTGGACGGGAGGCCCGACATGTAGTCCATTGAGATGGATTCCCATGTCCTATCAGGAGTAGGAAGAGGGGTGTACAAGCCCTGTTTCTTAGTGGTTGGTTTGGCAATAGCGCAGGCAGTGAAGGACCTGATATACTTGTTGACCTCCTATTGAAGTTTCGGCCAGTAGAAATGTTTTTGTAGCATCGCCACTGTCTTTTTTATGCCGAAGTGTCCTGCCACCCAACTATAGTGGGCTTCCCAGATCATCTTCGCTCTCTCACTTGATGGAACACAAATATGGCCGAGACGACACAACAACCCATTCTGAAGATGGAAATTATCGACAACTGCGTTTGAACCCAACATTTGGTAGGTGGTGGTGAATTTAGGGTCTATCTCATATAGTTGGGGTCATCCAGATGTCTCATGGCCACAAGAGTCTATCATCGTGGTGAGTTATGCGATTGGCGGTCTGCTCAGGCAATCAGTGACGGGATTGGTGCTTCCTATTTTATACTTGATGTTGAGGTGGAATTGATGCAAGTATGTGGACCCCTTTTGATGGTGGTCATTCTGCAATTTTCCCTGTTTCTGCATGAACTACAGTGGATTATGATCAGTGTGGATGACTGTCTCCTTCCCAAGAATGTAATGTCTCCACTGGCGGCAGGCTTGCACAATGGAGTACATTTCTTTGTCATAAGTAGGGTACTTACGGACAGTATCTGACAGTGTCTCACTATGATAGGCCATGGGGTGGTTGTGTTGAGTGAGAATGGCACCCACGGCATAGTCTGAAGCATCTATCTTGATCTTAAAGGGATGTTGCAGGTCTGGTAGTGAAAGTATTGGGGATGAGCACAAGCGCTGCTTCAAATCATCAATCGCTTGTTGTTGGGACTGACCCCACGCAAATTTCACCTTACCACCACCCCTGTTTATTTGGCTGAGAGCCCGTGCAATATGGGATAATCCCAACACGAACCTGCGGTAGAAATTGGTAAGGCCCAATAAGATCTGAAGCTCAGTGAGTGTTGTTAGGGATGGTGTTAAGCCCTAATGTTGGCTCATTACCCCTTAATTGGGGCATATTAGATTAGTAATGCTATTTTATTTATGTCGGTTGTAGGCCATTAGTTGTAATTTAGATTAGTAATGTTATTTTAATTATGTCGGCTTTAGGCCATTATTTGTAATTATACCTCCTAGTCTCCTATATATACCAAGGAGACATTTTCATTTTGATTCATCTTGTACTTGAACATTTATGTGGGGTAAAAGGAGGTTGCCCCCTCAAAGAGGCTTATTATCTGAAATTATCTCTTTTTCAAGGCGTTGAGTACTTTTTCTGAGGTTTTTATATGCTATATTGATGTTTGGTTCTTAACATATGGTATCAGAGCTCAAGGTCTTGGGGTTTCACTGCTACATCTGAGACACCGTGGAATTTTCGCTATAACTTTTTTTCTACAACGTTTCATAAGGAACGGCTTGGAGGGTATTTAGAAGACAAATCAAGGTACGTTGGGTTCAAAATTCAGCTCCTGAGGCCTTATACTTTCGGAGATACATCCTATACAAGATAGGGTTATGGAATCATCCTGAAATGAGTCATTGAGGCATTTTCACTATAAAAATGTTTCTGTAACGTTTCAGACCCTGCCCTCTGGAGAAAATTTACAGAATTTAGTATTGTATCTGTGGTAAAAAGTTCATCTTCTGGGTCATCTTAAATTTGTAGATACACCCTGTGTAAGATAGGGTATCTCACTATCCCTATTGACTAGCCTCAAGAAGGTGTTCTAGGTAAAACAATCATAACTTCTTCCTAGAGTATCCAAATTGAGTGGGACTGGTTGAATTGGATCGTGGACAGTCTGTAGTATTTTGGGTACGAGTTTCAGAATTTGATATCAATTATTTTGTGTGGGGCATTCTATACAAGTGAGATCTCCTGGAAAGGCCAAAAATCAACAAGTTGTGAGGAAGTTACCGTAAATTACACTTGGCACATCCAATTTTGATAAGACCTATGGCATTGCAGAGAAGAAATATTAGAGAACTACCTAAAGGAAAGTTTCATACCCAGAAGGGCCGAAACTTGGGAGATATAATAGAATAAATATTGTCTAGCAGAACCACCTCAAAATCAAGACTCAAAAGTGATAT
>ML784162.1:1257457-1273898 GCA_009831015.1 Picea engelmannii | reverse complement strand
ACAAAGCCACCCGGTTCATTGAGAGGATCCAACACAACCCCCAACAGGTTCAGGATATCCTACAGAAGTCCAATGACAAGTACAAACAACGCCATGATCAACATCGAGTGCCACATAAGTTTCAGGTGGGTGACAAAGTTTGGTTGCACTTGCAGAAAGAACGCCTTACATGACCCCATCGGAAGCTTCACCCACTTCATTATGGGATGTACACTATCAGCAAGGCCGTGGGGGATAATTCTTTTGAGCTCAACATTCCTCCTTTCCTTGGCTTGCACCCATTGTTCAATGTGGATCTCCTTCGCCCTTATTTCCCACCATTATTGGACACCTCAGAAGTAGAAGAACAACTGACACTAATAGAGATCAACCTCGACTGCATACAATAGGCATCTGATGATCATATTTTGGGCACATTGATAAAGGGCACTCGACAACAAAGGATCCAGCTTTATCGAGTCGTCAAAGCAGGGCAGTTCCTGCACCAAGGCAAGTGGGTCACCCGGGGCCAAATTCAGTAGAAATTTCCTCATTTAATGGGGGACCTCAATGCAATGGAGAACATTGCTTCCTAAGGAGGGAGGATTGATCCAGATGGATATTGATGGCCACCCACCTTTTCCAACTGGCTCAAAATAGTTTTCTGACAATTTTGGCAATTTACCATTTTTAACAGTTTTAACTTCCGGGGCCATTTTGAGGGCCTAAATGAAGGTTTTTCGGGATCAAGCTCCTGAATTATCCAAAATGAATCTCCTCGACAATACCTTTCCAATGGGATATCACACGCCTAAAACCGAGATCATATGCAAAAGTTACGACCCTGGGAAGTTGATGTACTAACTTACCCAAACGGGGCCCACATGACTTTTGGCGCTTCATCTCCTAGGGTTAGGTTTTTGGATGTCTAGGGTTTTTGACATTCTTGTTTATTGTAAAAAACTATTCAGAGCCTCATAGTAATCTTCTTATTGTGAATGCGTGCATCCGTCACATCTATTCTCAGAGATAAGCCGCCACCATTCCAACAAGCTTGTTTCCGCTGCATTTTACAGTTTCATTTTATTTCGTTATTGAATAGAAAACCAATTTTACTGTATCTCTGTTATTTTGTGTTAAGAACCTGTTAATAATATGTATTCATTTCATTCTTCTCATAAAATCCATATCAGTGTGAGTACTCAAAACAAATGGCTTATGACCCCCTGTACCCTTGGACCAATTTTCATCTCAATTGGACAAGTTTTGTTATGTCAATGTCCATGAGGAGTCCAAGTAAGTTAGACATCAACTAATAATTGGCTAAGGTAAAAAAGCCAAAAATTGTAATTGAGTCCTAAGCCAATAAAAGAAGGGGGGAAATTTTTTCCAAATGTATTTCCTAAGTTGGAAAGTTAAAATCCACTTAGAATAAACCCTCCAAGTCAAGTTAACAAATTAAAGTTGGTTTCCCTAATGTGAGGGGTGCCCTTCTTACTCATGAACTTAGGGTTTAGTAAAAATTAAAGATGAGAAGAGGCCTCAAACCCTAAGTGTTCCCCCCTTGTGCTTGGTAAAAGGTTTAAATATAAGAAAAGGGGTTTCCCACCCCTTACAACTCATCCCTCAAACCCTAAAAGCGCCCCTCAAACCCTAAGTGCGCCCCCTTTGACTGGATCTTCCTTCTCTTGATGGGTGACACTCGTAAATCATCCAAGAAGGATCTCTCATCTTTCCTTCCTTTAAAAAGAACCCCCCTCTCCTCATTTTGGCATCAAGTTTCATTGCAAACCTATGCTGCCCAAATTCCTCTCTCTTTCCCTCTCATTCTCTCCCATTTCTCTCATGTAATCTTGCTGCAATATTGCATCCATTTGTTATACAATAAAATGGAAGCTTTGGAGGAACTCTTGGTGTTCTCTTGGTGTATTGTTGATGCTCTTTGACTAATATTGTATGGTGTTTTCCTTTAATTGAGGTAATATTGTGATTTTATTTTTATTTTTCTCACACTGTTTTACTTAACGAACCCTAAACAAAGTATTTTGCTATGGATAAATCTGTAGTAGTATTGCTATAAGTTTATGTGATTTTCTTTTACTAGTGTTTGCAAAGTATTTTGTAGGTATTTTAAAACATCACACCTTATTTCATCATTGTGTATCAAGGCTTTACAGATTTACAGGTTACCAAAGCTTGGAGGAGTGGACTCCAAAAGATTAATTTTACTTCACCTAAATTTCTGATATAATTTTCAACTGTTATATATTTATTTCTACACATATTATCATGTGAATCTTGCTTTCCAATCAATTTCCAAGTTCATATTTTGTATATAATTTTTTTTGTATATATACTAACCCAAAACTAACTTGTTTAGGTGATTTTAACATTTTCCAAGAAGTATTGTTTGTTGTTTTATGCAGGTTTCACCATTCTAAGGGGAGGTGCTGCCAAAATTTGGCCACTAGGAGCTCAAGAAAGCACCTAAAGGCTATGATGCAAAACCCTCTTCCACTGTTTTCTTTCTAAATCATTGTAAGCAACCCAAGAGAGTCTCTTGGGCTTGCATTCTTTAATTCTTTTCCAAGTTTATAGTATGTAAATTAGTTTTAGAATTTTTTCCACACCTTACATGTGATTGACTTAGCCACCCTTGCAAAATTGTGTTGGATAGGTTCAAAAGTAATTTTCTGATTTTTGCATTAATTTGTTTGCCCACCTTGGTCACAAAATTGGTAGGATTTTCTTCCACCTTGTTCCATAGTTGCGAGGCTCATAAAGTAGTTTAATTTTTCCCACCTTTGCCAGAAAGTCGGTATGCTTGTCCTCCACATTGTGCCAAAGTTGTGTGGCTAACTTGTTTATGTTATTTATTTTAAACAATTTAATTTTCTATTTCCCCACACCTTGCATGTGAGTGACTTTGTCATCCTTTCAATATCGTGCTAACTAGTGCTTAAAATTTCATTTTTGCAAAGTAATCCAAAAGTTTCCCTGTATTCCTTCGCCTTTCCACTTTGTGGATATTGGGTAATAATAAAGTGAAAAGGAATGTGTGGCTAGTTGAATTAGGCACTCTTTTCCATTAGTTTTTGGCAATTAAAAAATGGCAACTTGTGGAGGCTAGAAAGGGTTGAAGCCGGGGACGGTTTCACAACACTAAGTGTCCTCCTTGTTGAGAATCCAACACCTTGGATTTGACCTGTGGAGCTAGGGGAGAACCTTGTTGTTCTCTTGTTGAGCACTTAACATTTCATCTTGGTTAATGGATAAGGACTTGAGGTAGTCACATAGTTTAGGTTTGTTTCACTTCACACCTAATTTCCCCTAGGTTCAAGAGAGACCTAAAACTCTACTAAAAGCAACCTATACACTTGCACAACATTTACATTTCCTTGCAATTTCCATTTCAACAATTTATTTTCAAGTATTTACTTTTCATTTACTTTAAACAAGTTCTTTTATGTGAATATTTACATTTATCAAAGAATTCTTTATTCTTATTTGCAAGCATTATTTACTTTTGTGAAATAATTCTTTAAAGTATAAAGTTGTTTTTCAATTCATTGTGTAAATACTTCATAAGTTTGTTTCATTGTTGTAGAATTATATTTCTTTGTGTATATTGGAATAAGTAAGATTTGATAATTTTAGGCATTGGTCTAATTGTTGTTTTGTAAAATAAAAGGTTTGCTTGTCATTGAAAGAGTGCATTTTGCATGATTGCTTGTCATTGGGTTGGGTCCCTCTAATCAACGAATTAATTAACTCTTAGAACTTTAATAAAACCTTCACATAGTTTAATAGGGTTTACCCACCTTGACTTCCCTAGGAGTGAGCCTAGATGGAAGGAGTCGATATTGAGGTGACAGTGGGCTTGGATTCAGGTTTGTTCCTCCAAGGACACACCAAGTGGGTTGGAGACTTCTCCACGCTTGTAGGTGTGTATTAGGACGACAAAAGGGGTAACTGAGGAGATCATGTCTCGAGGCCCATAGGTCCCAGACATGGAGTGTCAAGAGATGGATGAACTAATTATATCCCCAGAGGGCCCCCCTTTTCTTCAGTTCAATCCACATATCGTCAGCAACAACATCCATCATGTCGGTCTGGTCTTGAGTGGCAGTGGGTCTTGCTCCATGAGGTAATGAGTCCGAGTATCATGGTATGTATCACTTTGATATTTGAAGAACTTGAACATGTTGTATTGAATCTTTCTTGATTTCATACATTTTCTTGGAATTTATGCTCCTTGCCTTGTTTAAACCTGGGAGGGTGACATGGTGCCCTAGTAAGTTTATCCCCTTTAAGATAGGTTTCTACTGGATGGATCCTTGAAGAGTCATAGTCCATTCCTACCATACTTACCACTTTCCATTTCTATTCCCTCCACATCCCCATATTTTGGGAATTGGGATAAGATCAACTAGGAAGGGTTGTACCTTACCTCATGGGAAGAAGGGGCTAAAGGCCTAAAGGGTAAAAGTAACTAGCAAGAGTTAAGAGACAAATTTGAAACCTTTGAGATGCTTCACCTAGGGATTCCTGACAAAGAAGTGAAACACTTCTCAGTAAGAAAAGGGGACCCATAAAGAACAAATTAAAATTTTTAAGGTCCTAGTTGGTGGATAAGAGGTCTCATCATGAGTTGACCTATCACAATCATGAACGTGTAATGATATGAAATTATCATTGTATGGTCACCAAGCCAGGGTAATGGCTCTTAGTTGCACAACTAATAGAAAGGGGGTCTCATCACGAGCCAAGACTATCATTTGCGTGAAGTGTTTGTGATTGACATTGTCACCCCTGGTCACCAAGCCAAGACAATGGCCCCAACTATGTCCTTGCAACAATAAAAAGAAAATAAAAGAGAAAATCTTAAAAAATGAAAATGGAGATAAATGGGCTTGGAAACAATTGCATTTATGACAAGGTGTAGCTCACTCTACATAAAGGATCCCATAGGTAAGACTCTACAATTCCCACTATCACATGCACCCAATGCCCAAAGGTCTACCTCATGTCACCTCATACACATACATGGATTGGATTGGTTCCACCTGGGAAGAACCCTAAACTTAAGGAGGATTGACCCAATAGGGCATCTTGAGACCCTCTCCAAACCTAAATGTGGCAAGTTTCATAGCTTCTTTAGGTATTTGTTTGGGTTAGGGGGGTTTAATGCACATGTTAGGGTGATTTGAATATTAGATGTGATTTCCATGCCATGATAATTGTGACTTATGGACCCCTGTAGGGTGTATTTTTTGTCTTTGCAGGACTTTTCCCGATGGATGGATATGCATGAGGGGATGATTAGTTCATACCTTCATGAGGGCCTAGAGACCACATATGGATGTTGAGATCCGAAGAAAGGGTCATGATGGTGATTGTTGACTTGTACCATGAAGGAGGAAGTCGTTTCCTTTGAAGGCACTCTGGCATATCCTAGAGGGACAAGCCCTACCTTCACTCACTTGGATGATGGCCTTGAGAGGCCTAAAGACCATCCACCTAGTCCATGACGTCATCCTAAAGGGGCTAGGGATTTCTGTAGTGGTGTTCTTGTGGAGGAGGAAATTTTTCACAATGTTTGGCAGTTGACGGTGTGACCAGGCCTTGGGAGGCCCAATGTTCCACCACTTGAGGTTGGATGTCCATATTGAAGGCTCAAGGTCACCCTAGGAAGGGCATGGCGTCACCCTTTTAGGGTTTTATACTTCATTTTTATGTGAATTTAATTTTTGTAATAATTGTTCAGGGTCAACCCTGATTTTTTGACCTAAATCAATTAAAGGTCAAATTTTGGTATAAATAAACAAAAAGTACATTCGTTTTTCATAATAACTTGTCCTTTGGAGACATGGGGACTGAAATTTTCTCCCTATTGAGGAGTACTTGGCTTAATTAGTGAGGCACATCTCTCTTAGAGGCATTTTTTGGCAACTTGGATCAATTTTATGAAGTGTTTTGGAAATACAGTATTGTTTTGCATGATCATTCTTGGTGCAAGTAAGTAAATTATATTTTTTGTCATTTATTTTGAATGGTCAAATGTATGGTTTACTTGCTCATATGGGATTATGAAATTGCATTCCTAATTAGTGCTATAATTTAAGGAAGTTAAGGTATTACTTCCTTGCTTTATATTTTCCAAGCTTTATTGAATTGATCTAGTAATTTGTTAAACCTATAAAGCCCTAAAGTTTTAGCACTTTAGAGGTTGTGATCAAGTTATTGTTGCGTAATATTTTAATGCAAAACAAGTCTAAGGAGAAGGAGGCACTAGGGCCTAGAAGAGCCTACACCCTAGCCACCCTCCTTCTTAAGTTCAAGAGCCTAGGAGGACTTAAGGTACTGTTATCCCCATTTTTGTGGATAACTATATTAGAGATGGTATCTAGAGGAATCTAGGTTGCAGACATGGAATGCCAACAAATGAGTAGTACTTGATGGTGTCCAGCATGGACCCCTCCTTTATTTTTGGGCACATTTTGGGCAACAACTGAGTAGTGGATGGCACCATGACATTGGACGAGCTTGTTGGACATCCCATGGACATGCTACAAGTTGGTAAGACTCTAACCATAGTGAGTATTGATTTAATATTTGAGGCATTTCTAGATTAGTGCAGATCACTCCTCTTGGTCATGAGACATTAGCTTGTTGGTTATACTTTTTCCCTAGACATACCTGGGTGGTTTTCTTGGTCTCTTGGAAAAGTTAGGAAGCCTTTTGGAAGAAGGGGTACACAATGGGTCTTATTTTTGGATTAGTCAGTGTCATACTTTTCACTTTCCATATTCATATCTCACTATCCTTCCCACTACTTCTGGTGTTTGGTTGTTTTGATTGAGGACATGATTGTTCCTCTTTCTATGGGATAAATCCCTAGGGGGTGGCTAGCAAAATACAACCATGGTTACCTACTCAAAGACTTGTCCAGTCTGCATAACACTTGTGAACGAATCACTAGAGTGCTACATATTCTCTGGGGTGTTTGAAGCAATTTAAGCACGTGTTTTTCAACACGAGATAGCCAAGAAAAATAAAGTAAAAGAAAAATCATAAGAAAAATAAAAAATAAAGAACGTTGTCACACATGGAAAATATCACCAAAGCGCTACATATTCTCTGGGGTATTTCCTCCATGTGATGTCATGGTAAAAGGATAATATATGACTTGAGCCTCACGGATAACAGGAACCAATGGTCGTATCTCATTCCCAAAGGCACCTTTGATTGAGATACTACAGACCCTGTGTGTCAAACTTCCAACACCTTCGAAATTAACCTACTATGTTTTTCCCCATTATTCATCCGTGACTTATAAGACTCATTTCCTGGGAACCAACCTCTCTATGTTAGGGTGAATTAGCCTACTGGGATTCCTTGATTATTTTCCCATACCTTGACTATGAAAAAAGTACAACTTTCTTAGCTTGTTTCAACTAGGATAAAGGAGTGTGATGGACTAACTATTAATGGATTTTATATTATGTTGGTTTATCTTACTGTGATTATTAGGCTTTCTTTCTTGTAGATGCACATGTCCTATTTTGTCCTACAAGTCCTTTCCATGTGTCATTCTATTACAACTTTGTAGGCATATTACAAATGTTACAGGGGTCGATATCCTTTGATGATGATTTTTCCCACTTAGAGGAGGTCACTCCACTTATTTTTCTTCATGGTGATTAGATCCATGCATTCACTAGCCTTGGGAGGCTCACCACTCTTCTCCACTTGCATTTTTGAGAGGATCGAGGGCATTAGTTTTCCTTGGGAGGCACCTTTTGGGGAGATCCATTAATTACGGAGGAGGTCATTTGGTATTCCTAGTCCAATTTTGACTTGTTAGGTGGATTTAACACATTTATTATTATTTTTGGGAGTTAGTTAGATCTAGAAACTCACCTTTTATTTGTATTTTGACCATTTAAAATAAAATTCAATTAAAATATGGTCCAAGGTGGTCATAAAGTGACTTGTCTAGATTATTTTTGAATTATTTTTGGTATTCCTAGGTCATTAATGACTTTATGGTGGATTAACCACTTTTATTTAATCTAAGAATTTATTTTTGACCATTTGTGACTAAGTCAATTATTTTAAATGGTAAAAAATTAATTGTAAGTGAGTTACGTAGAATATTTTTATTATTTTAAATTTAATTTGGTAGAAAACCCTAAAGTGGGTTAGTATGTGGACAAAATCATGTTGAGGAGGATCTATAAATACTCCTCACTTGATTTCATTTTGTAATGCTTTCTTGTAGTGAAATAATCCTACTCATTTTGCACTAGAGATTTTCATTACATTTGTGTTCTTGTTCTCTTGAGATAAATCGATTTTCTCTTGGATGGATGCTTGCAATACTTTGGATGCTCATGGATGGATAATTAATGTGCAAATGCTCTTGGTATACTCTTCTTCAAGTTAGTGGGTGAGAGACTTATAGTTTTATTTGTCCATTTATGCATTTAATATTATTCATGTGCTTGATTTAATCTAAGTTTAGGGATAGATTAATCTCTACAACCCTAGATCTAGTTGATTGGTAAGATTTGTGGCAAATACTAGGAGACTAACAACTTTGTTGCAGGTTTTATCATCTTATGAATTTTTTGCTAGATGTCTTGTTGTTTTTAACCCTCTTGCAGGATAGCTAACCCTACAAACTATGATGGAGATTTATTTCTTGGGACTTTCTAGCCTCTCCTACAAGCTTTGACTCCATACCCAAAGAGACTAAGGCACTGATCTTACACTAGAGAATGTGAAATTGTGCATTCGGAAGAAAGTTTTTCCACCAAGGCGTAGATTTGACAACAAAGAATAAATATCCCCACTAGGGAAACTCTTTTTCCCACTTGGGCGACCTCATTTGAGGCATTCCAACCTCTTTATTTCATTCTCTTTGCCACAAATTTTACCCTAGTTAGGTTATTAACCCTAGATTAGATAGATCTCGATTTTTCCTAGGTCAATTTAAGCAAATAAATAGTCAAATTTGAAGCCCTCTAGCTGATCTATAAATCTAGCATAATATATTTGGATTTTGATGGTTAGATTTTATGTTGTACCTTAATGAATTCTATAGCCATAAGGATGATTTTTACTACAGAAAAAACCAATTCAGATTAGTTCATCTAACTCTAACTTAATAGGCCAGTTTAGATAGTTTTTTTGTATCCTAGTTTCTTCTAAATTTTGCCTAAGTACTCTTGCTGATTTTAGAGGTTAATTCGCGGGTTTTAAATTAGTTTTGTTGGCTGATATCACTGTTGCAAATTGACATATTAGATCTGGTTTATGTTCATAAAGTGTTCCAAAACTTTTGATAACTAAATCTTAGGTTCTATTTGGTCAAATTTAGCAAGTAAATAGTCAAAATTAAAGAGAATCAAAAGATCTATCACCTAGACTAATTAGTTTGCTGTTTTGGTAATTTAATTTTATGCTGTACCTAATTGAATTCTACAGCCATAATGATGATTTAACGCAGAAAATTTCAGTTCAATTTAGCTTAGCTTAAAACCCGATTGGTAGATTAGTTTGCTAGCTTTACTTTCCTAGTTTATTACTAACTGTTCTAGACTTGTTTTAAGTGTTTAATTAGTAACTTTGGACTTAATTTTACTGCTGATTTTAATGTTGTCTTAGACTTATATCAGATCTATTACATGTTACTTTGTCACTTAGTAAACATTGTTAAAGTGCCATTTTACATTACTAGCATAAATTGGGTAAATTGTGGAAATATTGTTGGTATCTAGATCTTGAATTTCCACTTTTTATTTATCTCTTTTGATATGATATAATGTTAATGCCGATTAATTCAAGTGTTTAATAATTTTTTCTCTCTTGTGCTTACATGGACATGTGATGAATGATTGTGTTGATGATAATGTAACTGGTTGTCCATTGGATATCACTTGTTAAATTTCTTCAATTTCTTACTTGCATAAGAAAATAATTAATTTTGCACTTGTTTAATCATTTAATTGGCGGGGCTTGTACTTAGGATTAGGATTGTAGTGCATAGGTTGACCTTGGATTGTTTACCCTTACGGGTTTTGGGGCTTTCTCATCCATCCTCTTTGCCTTTTCTTCCTTTCCTTCCTACCTCTTTTCTTTATCCTATCCTTCCAAGATTTGTATCATGACCCTTAGGACTTCCTTAGACCACCCGTAGTCTTCCCTTAGGGGTCACTCTAGACCCTTCCTAAGGTGACAATGGGTTGTAGTCCTAGTTTGTTGTCCATCGATTGGGATTGTGAAGGTCTCTACGTGATCTATGGTTTGTGTGATAACATGTACTACTTCTCTTAAGTTTCCTTTCCCTCTTAGATTTGAGCATAATCATCTTTGTTATTAGCCATAGAAGAGAGTTGCCATCCTTGACTCCATTACCCTCTTGAAAGGCACTAGTCTTCTTTCCTCATCTCCTTGACAAACTATCAACCTAAACTCAACTTTTACTTGCTACCCTACTAACTTGACCTAACTTACTAATATAATTTAGAATTTTCTAACTTGCTGTTGTTATTATCATTTGTTACAACCATCTTTAGCAGCTTATTAAAGTTTATTTGATGGTTAAGACATCTCTAGAACTCACATTTGACAAAGTATTATCATTTGAAGATTTAAATATCTTGTTATATTGTCTAAACAAGTGCATTTTCTAGAATATATTGCAATTGTTATCACTGTATTAAATATTGTTATAGACTTGTCATTTTTCTACATACATTTGTTTACTAGCAAATTTCATTACAAGTTCTTGTTGAAGCGTTGATATCATTATTGCTCATAAACTGCTATATCATCTACATGGTATGTTGGTTAAGGGAAGGTGCACTTATTTTACCCTTTGCGTCATCCCCCAAGATGTAGCTTAATAACAAAAATATGATTTGAGTTACCTAGAGAGACAAGTGGTTTACCTTATCCTTTTCCTTTCATCAAACCACTAGGTCTTAGGACGTCTCCCTTGGAGTGTATTTATCCTTCTCCTAAATAAAAAGGGGTATCCGATTGAGGTGAAAGTGATAGGATTACCCCTTGTTTTATGCCAATATTGTCTCACTTTCGTTGGGAATTGGGCAAGTACATATTGTGCAATAACATTTTTGGCACTGTTGTTGGGGAACATCGAGTCAATTTTCCTCAAATGACACATTTTCGGTAAGCTGTTGTCAAAGCCTTTACTTTACAAAGATTACCTGGTGACTCCCCTGATGGTGATTCCATCACTCTTTGATGATCCCTAGAAGAATTATCTGGCGACTCCACTAATGACAAAGCCAACCATGGTTTCTCAATGGGACCCAAGTAATTTTAAACCCTTGGATATGAGTGATATTCTGGGTTATGCTCGACAAATGCCTCCAAGGTATGAGAAGTGGCTCCCTAAGTTCATTGGTAGTGACGAGGATAACACTAAAGACCATATGAATGATTTTTGGGCATTATTTCAACTCCATCCTATTAGTGATGATGCTAAATATTTGGCAACGAAACTCTTCTTTGCCACTCTTCATGGAAATGCTAGAAAATGGTATAATAGTCCTCCTAATTCCAACATCACATCCATGGAACAATAAGAAGAAGTCTTCCTCAAGAGATGGAATATCAAAGTGAATCCTAGCTTATTACTAGACATATTTAATTATATAAATAAGAATGAAAATGAGACCATTAGAGAGTTCCATACCAGGTTCTAGAAGATGTCATGACAACTCGCTAGAACATATCGTCTTGGACCCCAGTTCCTCCTTTTCCTCTAAATCAGGGCATTCTCAAGACAATCATGATTCCTGCTTGATAAAAAGGGCCCAATATCAATTCAAGAAGCTTGTGACATTGCCATAGAAGTCGAAGCCGACATCTTCTCATCTAAGGAAGAACATTCCTTTGTTACAAAAGTCAAGATTGATGACCCCAAAGATACCCCATATATTCTTAGTATGGAGAGAATAACTTCCTTTGAGACCTTCGTTAAATAATTCCTGAAAAGGTGGGAGAAATTCATCAATCAACATGAGGTTGAGGAGAGGGATCTTGATGAAGGTTACAAATCCCATGAGGAAGAGAAAGAAATTATTCATGATTCTACCGAAGATAATGAGGACCTGGTTGAAGAGAAAGAGCCTGAAAATATCAAATATGATGATGAAGTGTTGATTTGTTCTCCTCCCTGTGATAAATCCATCCAATATCCTATTCCTCTTTGTTGAAGGAAAATCTCCCTACGGACAGGTAGATCTCCTCTTGAGAGCTAGACTCTTAACTCTTAAGACAGAAGATGCTTATCATGGACACTGACTTCCTTTTAGATCTAAATAAACTGATGTGTGAGGAGGAAGGAGAAAAGGAATACCTTTTACCGGTGTTTGTCCCTGCACATTTCGAGTTGAGCTCCAATCTTAAGATCCTCTATAAGACTCGTAGACAAACAAAAGTACAACCAACTTCCTACTCTACTGAGATTAGCTTGAAATAGATCTATCTATTAAAGACGAATTCATGTGAGATCAAACACAGAATTGAAAGAAACAGGCCAAGCATATTATATTAAAGAGAACAACAAAGGAGAATGCTTACAACCATATATGTGAGTGTAGCAGCTTCATCAAGTTCCCCTTGTCCAAACCCTTGCTTAAATAGTCCACATGTAGAATGTTGATGCTCCAAATGACATACCACTCATGAGATCATAAGTTTGGTATAATTCTCAATCTCCATTCGCCCTCTTCCATGGAAACCCCTCATTATATAGGATTTGGAGGTTTAACCACCATGGAGAAGATCTCTCATCAGATCCACTAAGAAAGGGATCTCTAAGATATTTAGGGAGAAAATATCTCTTAAGGATTTTGGGGAGGAAATATCTCTCAAGGATTTTAAGGAGGAAATATTTCAACCATCCATGAGATCCTCCACCTTCCCTAAAAAATAGGAAACCAAATGTGAGGTGGATCCTCACACTTAATTACTTTATTTTTCATGAATATTAATAATAATTCATGTGCACAGAATTCTCTTATTTAATCAATTTCTTTTCCATGAATATTAATAATAATTCATGTGTACTTAGTATTTTTTTCCTTCATGTAATATATCCCTACTCCACATTGACTAGGGATTGTGAGATAGGTTATTCCATGGTGTCAAGGTGTATGCGACACTTATACGACACTTTACGACACTTAGGGCGAGGTACCTAGGTGTGCAAATTTCATGTGTAACAGAATGCCCCCTAAAGTGTGAGGTCAGAAGAGAGTATGATGGCCGAAACACTTTACGAATATTTAAAGCAAGAGTGTGGACTCGGAGAACCTGATAGAAGTTGCACACAAACATCCAACAAATATTATGACATGCTTCAAACCCAAGGCAGGCATACCTATGCTTGGGTGATCAAGACTTGCAAGATATGGCCGCCATAAAATACATTGAAGATCCATAATTATATTGATAAAAGGTATAGCCACTGAAAATACACTGTGGATCTATACTCCCATGACCTGAACTGATCATAGCCACAAAAAATACACAGTGGATCTACAAGATGACAAGACATAGCCACGACCAATACAAAGCGGATCTATGTAACATTATATGTGTCATTGTTCAAAAGAAACTCCATCGCAACCTGGGCAAAGTACATATCAGAGTGATCACTCAACCCAGGGTCTTCTTACCGATCCTGATGTAGTACGAATCTAAACATGTGAATAGATGTTCTGATGTCGAACATGGTAGAAACCGCTTGATTACCGGTCAATGATGTAAACCGTTAACAAGCGCGAGGGAGATCACCATTAATGTCAATGATTCCCAAGGTACCCTAGTACATTCCAACGAATGTGAATGGATGAGATGAAGTTGAACATCCGTGGAATCATCCGGTCAGAGGTCAATGATGTAAACCCACTATCGAACATGAGGAGGCCTGCCGTTGAGGCATGCAGGTCCCAAAGTACTAATTGTTTTCTAAGTCTAGTTCCTGGATATTGTGTTGAATTCGACATGAATAGACTCATCGAAGGAGGGCCTTGTTGTATCCCCCATCAACGACATGAAACAGACACATGAATGTAACTGGTAGATCAAATGAACATGGACTGACACGGGTAGATCAAACGAACTGGAAGAAGTAAGGGTTCGATCTCGTATGGTCCTGTCGATGTTTGTTTAACGAGTCCAAAGATAGAAAACTTGAAGGTTTTTCAGGATTATAGAGTCTGGAAAAACACTTAAAAGAGAACTCTCTCAGTTTCTTTTTCGTAAAGTAGTCTGATGAGACCGAAAAAGAGATAAACTATCGCTCAACAGACGTTTTATTCAAATACTTTAACGAGCGTGAAGAGAAAAAGATCGTTTAACAATCTTTTCATGTTTAGAGAGTCTGAAAAGAACTTAAAGATGACTCCAAGGTTGTCCTTTTTCGTAATGTTAGTCTCGCGAGGCCGAAAAAGAGATAAATTATCACTCAAAAGACGCCCTTTCGAACCTTTTAATGAGTGTGAAAGGAGGCAAGATCACTCAGCAATCTTTTTATGTTTAGAGAGTCTGAAAAGAACTTAAAGGAGACTCCAGGGGGTTCCTTTTTCGTGTATCTATACAGGTCCGAAAAAGAGATAAAAGTGTACCTAGATGCATTCTCATGTATTTACGAGCATGAGAAAGAACAAAGACTAAGCACGGTATGCCCCTAGCTTGAAAAGCTAGTGGCTTAACTCTAGAATTATCATCAAAGGTTGGAGACATGCCCTCCAAGCTTCATCTCGTTCACCAACTTTGAGGTTGTCACCAATTTCTCTAGTAGATGAGAAAAAGGAGAAAGGTGGATGAAAAGAAGGTTCAAAAGAGGTGACTATTTCATTTTTTAACGATCTTGACATAGGAAAAGAACTATGCTCAAGGCCTCTGTTTCATTTTTTAACGAGATTTCCACAGAGGAGAAACTATGCTCGTGACCTCTGTTTCATTTTTAACGAGCTTGCCACAGAGAAGAGAAACTATGCTCGTAGCTTCTTCTTGATCATGGCTTCCAAGATGATAATTCTCTGGAAGGACACCATGTCAAGGGACAAAACTTGGTCATGGATTCCAAGAGATCTTCACTGGATGGAATATAATTACTCTGGAAGGAACACATGTCGGGGGACGCGATAGGGGTAAGGAGTGTTAGCACTCTGTAATTTTCCCAAGGCTGAAGAGGCAGTCATAGAGGCAACATCAAAACCACTTCGAGTCTTGGATCTAACCCTCCAAGACTCAGAGAGGGATCTCTCTTTCTAATATAACTTTGTTTGAAGAGAATATTAGGCTAGTTAATGGGTTCATAGTTTGAATTTTTTAATTGGTTTGGTTGGAGCAGGAGAAAAGGGCCATGGGCTATGGAGTCATTGCAACGAATAATCAAATTTCTATATCAACAGGTTAATATTTGCAGGGAAAGGTAGACAAATCAATGGATCCTTTAATTTAAAGGAAATGGGTGAGACGAAACAGGTCAAGAAAACCAATTAAACACAAAGAAACTAAGAATTTTGAGTTTAATCTTCAGTGGAAAACATAAAAAACTATACCAAGCTAGAGACAGAGGGTGCATTAAAACCAATTCTGTTCTTAATATTCTTGGAATAATTCAGAGGAAGATATTAATTGTGATAATAGAGAAACAAATTAACACATATGGATGCACATCACCAGTCGAAATAGTCACAAGAATCCTGCATCATAGCACTGTCTCATTGAATTGATGAAAAAAACATTGAAAGCTCAGCGAACTGTTTTACAAAATTTTTAATCCATGGTCCTCGACTGATCAAACTTTACATTAAAAATAATCTCTAAATAAATAGGGTAGATCCCCCAACAAGTTTCAAGAGTTGGTTTTAACCGCCTCGGCCAAAAATAGCCACAAATCCCACAAAATCTGGAACTGTCCGCCATGAATGATGGACCGGTTTTCTGCGAAAAAGGGGTCCGAACAAACGTGTGTTTCTCTTCAAAAGTGACACCTGGGAAAACAATGAAGGAGGTTATTGTATATGGGCATGTGATGGACAAAAACCTCCTTCGGTTTCTCCAAATTCGCCTCCAGCTGGCCGTAACAGCTCCTGGAAGATCGGGACTGTAACCGAAAAATCGAAAATCCGAAAAAAGAGGATGAAAGACAACTTAGATTCTCCCTGCTCGTGGCACTTGTGAAAAAACTGAGAGAGGTTTTGTGTTCTTCGTCCTGTTATGGAGAAAAACCTCTCTCAGTTTCTTAAAATTCATTTTCACTTGCCCAAAAATGACCTTGGACGAAGATGTGTTGAACAGGCGAAAATAGGCAAAAAAATATGAAAAAAACGGTTTTTTTTTTTTTCGGGATAGGTGGTATTCCGGACCCCCCCTGAGGTGGTAAGCGGTTTTAGAGGGGGGGGGGGGG
>ML784162.1:1247309-1257446 GCA_009831015.1 Picea engelmannii | reverse complement strand
CCCCCCCCCCCCTCTCGTTAAACTCCGGATAGTGAGGGGGGGTCCAGAATTTTTAATGGTCATTGATTAAAATGTATGGGATACGTGAATGGGGGCGTGATGTGTGAAGGTGCGTGGAGTCTTGGGTGGGGTAGACTTAGGTTAGTTTTCATTTTTTATTTTTTTGTTTTTTAATATTTGTTTTATATTTTTTTGTCATGTGTTACGTTTTAATATGATTTCTATTGTTTATATTTTTGTTTTATGTTAATTATTATATTTGTGTTTTTATATTTTTAATTTGTTTTATTACTTTTTGTTATATATTTTATTTTTTATTTTTATATTTAATATGTTTTATTTTGTTTATTGTTTTATCATTTTATTTAATTTTTATGTTTTATTTTAATATATGTTTTCTATGGTTTCATCAATTTGTTTTATTTAATCTAAAAACTAACCTAGTTATTAATACTAACTTAATTAATTAACAATTGATTAATTACTAACATGCTAACTCGATTGTTAATTAATTTATTATTATTAACATGTTTAATCATGACTATTAACTTAATGTTTTTATCCTAAGTCTGTTTATTCATGGAGGGGTAAGATTGACGAATGAGTGAATGAATGAAGGGTGAGGATTTGACAGGTGTAGCGTGAAGGAAATATGTAGCATGGAACAAAGGAGGCCTGATGTAATGGATGGATGACACGTTGGGATAGGGCCCACCGGAAAAACCCGCCTCATTCCGGACCCCCCCCCCCCATTAAAGGCAGAACGATCGGGGGGGTCCGGAATCGCCTGTAGACCGTCCATCTGCGCGCCTCCATGACAACCGTATATCTGTGTGCACTTTTTAATCACCATTCTGGACCCCCCCCACCATTAAAAATAGAATAGTCGAGGGGGTCCAGAATCCACTGTCAGCCGTTGATCTATGCGCCATTAGATCGATCGTCGATCTAAGCGCGTTCTTTATTCCCCAGGCACAAATGCAACAAAAAATTAGGCTTTAACGATTTTGGTGGGTTTTGTGCGCTGCTTCCTTTGAAAATAATTTGCAGATATGAAATATTATTTGCAAACCTATACACCCAGAGTGAAAAATTTCTAGTCAACAAATGATCCTATGAATTATAGGGTTATAACAGTGGCTCCACCTGGGGATGGCAGCTCTTTTGGGAGGTGTCAAGAACCACAGACCTATGAATCATGCGGACCGATGCTTTATCCATTGGGCTGCTTCCAAAATCTTATTCTGCAACCTGTACATATTTTGGTCTTGCAACTAAAACCAAATCAAATGAACACTGCTGAAAAAGAGATGCTCAGAATGCTGAGCTTATTCACATTCTCCTACCTACCATATGCTACTGATAACTTTGTTAAATCAAATAATACAAAAATGCCAATGAATCCAATCAAGTAGCTTCTAATACCAATGGACTGCTTGACTGCTTGTTTGCATAGTAAAAAAGGCAGGTTGACCCTTTGCCCATTGACTCAAAACTGCAAAGTGAAAAGGCCACTGCTGAAAACGTGATTGATATTTACCATAGAGACCTCGACAATCTTGAAGAACAAAAGTACTGCCAGAGATAGATTGAGGCTCTACAGTGAAAAAATTCTCCATATAGGTAGCTACAGGATAAAGGTAGAAATGACGTGTTCCTTGATTTTTGGATGGCAGCTCTGGCACTGTATCTATGTTATTTTCATCCTCATGCATTTCCTGAAATGGCTGCAACTGCTCTGATGGGCTTTGTAATGTGACTTCTGCTGAACACACCCCTGTAGCTGACTGTCTAATCATATCCCTATCATAACAACTTTTTATCTCATGATTGGTGAATGAAGAATGATTTTGGCCACACAGGCCATCCAACCGATCAACTATTGGATCCTGAAAAGACTAACAAGACTGCTGCATCGATTCAAATGAAATTTCCTGACCTTTTATGTATTTATCTTTCAACACTTGTCCAAGAGCCTCCTTCAAAACTTGAAATGAATTAAAGCACAATGGTACAGAGTAATTGTGGATTAACTCAGAATTTGTCTCAAGCTCTAAGCTTTCATCAAGAATTTGAAAATCAATGTAGGTCAAGGGCTAGGATTCTGGGTTTAGAGAAACCTCCATATCCTTAATGGCATCATCAACTGATTGATCAGAGGAATTTCTGTCTTCACTATTTACAACTGGCCTAGAGCTTCTTTTCGGAAATTGAAAAGTTGAGAAACATAAGGGCAACGTGTTTTCACTTACTCTGAGATTTTCTGCACATTGATTATTGCTGTCATAATTTCCATGTGTAGATTGATTGTCATTTCTGAGCTGTAACTGAGCTTCCTCGTGCCAACAACATGCTGCTGGTTTCTTTGAACAAACAACCTCTATTTCAGCTTTATGATCATCATCATACTGGTCACACTTGGGTAAATCATCCATGGATGTAATGCCATTGAACATGCATATCATGTCAGCTGGTTGTTCCTCTACAAGTTGAGATGGAGCTTCATCTTTGACTGTGTTGTGAATTGAATACATGAATGAATCATTATTCAAAACATGGTACCGAGGATGAGCAGAAAAATGTTTGGGAACTATGACCATTTCTTTCTCTGAAATCAATGGAACATGATGTCTTTGGATAACAAGATCCTCTTTTATGTTAATCTTTTGCATCATCATTTCCATGGCACTGGCCAAATTGTCCAGTTTAGCTTTTGAAGATTTCAACTACTCCTTTTCTTTGTTCTTTACCTTTGACCTTTTGATCAGCAAGTTGGTCTTCACATCAACGACAACATTTTGCATTTATTCAAGACTTACAGTGTTCCTTTCTCTTAACTGAAATGTCATCTCAGGATCGAAGACATCTGGGTAATGCAAGTGAGCAGATCCTGGGGGTGGCCTTATATCAGCAGGTATTGCCTGATATACCTTATTGAATCTGGATGAAAACTGATGTATTGTCTTCCCTGGCTTTCTTTTCAATTGGTCATACTCTTCTAGGATGAGGAAAACATTTCCCATGACCACCCACCTATCCAAGAAAACTTGGATGAACTGATGAAAATTTCTGATGCTTGCAGCTGGCAGATTTTTAAACCAGTTCTTGACTTCACCTCCCAATTACAGGGCAAACATTTTGATGTAGAAATCATCATCTTCTACCTCAAAAAGGTCAAGAAAATCCTCAAGACTTTGGATATGCTTTTCACCAGTAATATTGGCATTCTCTCCATCAAACCTAAGCAAATTATTGATGTAATTTGCAAGGAGGTCATGAAGAATGGGAGGCAAATCTAGAGGATGGTATCAGTCTAGGACTTTGGCAAGTATAGAAGGTGAAGCAAGAGGCTTACAACCATCTGGAGGTTTAGCAAGAATAAGAGATAAAGTAGGAGGCTTATGTCTCACTAGGACTTCTACAGGTGCATCTGGGATGCGCACAGGTGTATGAGTATGTACATAATCTACAATTGGGGATATGATCTCTTGAGACTCATCAATTAACAGATGGTCAAAGTAATCTTCAGCAATATACTTTTGATCAGGCTTAGAAAAAGACAAGACATAATTGCAGATAAAACAAAAGATGTCTTGAATGCAATTTGAGCTTGAGTACCTAGTCTTTCTAGGCTTCTTGGCCATGCTTTAGGTTCTTCCTCTAGTGGAGTCTTTGAGTTGGCACTGTCTGGAGCTGATTGGAGTCGCCAGGTGAATGATCCCATCCTTCTTGTGTCTAGTCACTTTCCACCATCAGTGATCAGATCTGGAGCTTTGAAGTGTACTACTGGGGAGTTCCCCAGTGGAGTCGCCATTCTGTTAGCCCTCTGTAATTTTCCCAAGGCTGAAGAGGTAGTCACAGAGGCAACATCAAAACCACTTCGAGTCTTGGATCTAGCCCTCCAAGACTCAGAGAGGGATCTCTCTGTCTGATATAACTTTGTTTTAAGAGAATATTAGGCTAGTTAATTGGTTCAGAGTTTGTATTTTTTAATTGGTTTGGTTGGAGCAGGAGAAAAGGGCCATGGGCTATGGAGTCACTACAACAAATAATCAAAAATCTATATCAACAGGCTAATATTTGTAGGGCAAGGTAGAAAACTCACTGGATCCTTTAGTTTAAATGAAATGGGTGACACAAAACAGGTCAAGAAAACCAATTAAACACAGAGCAACTAAGAATTCTGAGTTTAATCTTCAGTGGAAAACATAAAAAACTATACCAAGCCAGAGACAGAGGGTGCATTAAAACCAATTCTGTTCTTAATATTCTTGGAATAATTTAGAGGAAGATATTAATTGTGATAAAATAGAAACAAATTAACACAGACGGATGCACATCACCATTCGAAATAGTCACAAGAATCCTGCATCATAACACTGTCTCATTGAATTGATGAAAAAAACATTGAAAGCTCAGCGAGCTGTTTTACAAAATTTTTAATCTATGGTCCTCAAATGATCAACCTTTAAATTAAAAATCATCTCTGAATAAATAGGGGAGATCCCCCAACAAGTTTTGAGAGTCGGTTTTAACCGCCTCGGCCAGAAATAGCCACAAATTCCACAAAATATGGAACTGTCTGCGATGAACGATGGACCGATTTTCTGCGAAAAAGGGGTCCGAACAGACGTGTGTTTCTCTTCAACGGTGACACCTAGGAAACAAATGAAGGATTTTATTGTATATGGGCATGTGATGGACAAAAACCTCCTTCCATTTCTCCAAATTCGCCTCCAGCTGGCCGTAACAACTCCTGCAAGATTGGGACTGTAACAGAAAAACCGAAAATCCAAAAAAAGAGGTTGAAAGACAGCTTCGATTCTCCCTTCTCGTGGCACTTGTGAAAAAACTGAGAGAGTTTTTGTGTTCGTCATCCCGTTATAGAGAAAAACCTCTCTCAGTTTCTTAAAATTCATTTTCACTTGCCCAAAAACGACCTTGGACGAAGACGTGCTGAATAGGCGAAAATAGGCAAAAAATATGAAAAAAATGGTTTTTTTTTTTGGGATAGGTGTTATTCCGGACCCCCCTGAGGTGGTAAGTGGTTTTAGGGGGGTTGGGGGTCCGTTGGAATAGGGAGGAAACACGTGGATGGGGGGTGGTATTGGAAAACAACTATTCTAGACCCCCCCCTCTAGTTAAACTCCAGATAGTGAGGGGGGGTCCGAAATTTTTAATGGTCATTGATTAAAATGTATGGGATACGTGGATGGGGGCGTGATGTGCGAAGGTGTGTGGAGTCTTGGGAGGGGTAGACTTAGGTTAGTTTTCATTTTTTATGTTTTTGTTTTTTAATATTTTTTTGTTATGTGTTACGTTTTAATATGATTTCTATTGTTTACGTTTTTGTTTTATGTTAATTATTATATTTGTGTTTTTATATTTTGTTTTTAATATTTTTAATTTGTTTTATTACTTTTTGTTATATATTTTATTTTTTGTTTTTATATTTAATATGTTCTATTTTGTTTATTGTTTTTTCATTTTATTTAATTTTTATGTTTTATTTTAATATATGTTTTCTATGGTTTCATTAATTTGTTTTATTTAAACTAAAAACTAACCTAGTTATTAATATTAACTTAATTAATTAACAATTGATTAATTACTAACATGCTAACTCGATTGTTAATTAATTTATTATTATTAACAGGTTTAATCATGACTATTAACCTAATGTTTTTATCCTAAGTTTGTTTATTCATGGAGGGGTAAGATTGACGAATGAGTGAATGAATGAAGGGTGAGGAATTGATAGGTGCAGCGTGAAGGAAAGATGTAGCATGGAGCGAAGGAGGCCTGATGCAATGGATGGATGACACGTTGGGATAGGGCCCGATGGAAAAACCCACCTCATTCCAGACGCCCCCCCCCCTCATTAAAGGAAGATCGATCGGGGGGGGGGGTCTGGAATCGCATGTAGATCGTCCATCTGCGCGCCTCCATGACAACCGTAGATCTGTGTGCACTTTTTAATCACCATTCTGGAACCCCCCCCCTCACCGTTAAAAATAGAACAGTCAAGGGGGTCCGGAATCCACTGTCATTCATTGATCTACGCGTCATTAGATCGACCGTCGATCTAAGCGCGTTCTTTATTCCCCAGGCGCGAATGCAGCAAAAACTTAGGCTTTAGTGATTTTGGTGGGTTTTGTGCGCTGCTTCCCTTGAAAATAATTTGCAGAGATGAAATATTATTTGCAAACCTATACACCTAGAGTGAAATTTCCAGTCAACAAATGATCCTATGAATTATAGGGTTATAACAATGCCTCCACCTGGGGATGGCAACTCTTTTGGGAGGTGTCAAGAACCATAGACCTATGAATCATGTGGACCGGTGCTTTATCCATTGGGTTGATCCCAAAATCTTATTCTGCAACCTGTACCTATTTTGATCTTGCAACTAAAACCAAATCAAATCAACACTGCTGAAAAAGAGATGCTCAGAATGCTGAGCTTATTCACATTCTCCTACCTACCCTATGCTACTGATAACTTTTTTAAATCAAATAATACAAAAATGCCAATGAATCCAATGAAGTAGCTTTTGAGACCAGTGGACTGCTTGACTGCTTGTTTGCACAGTCAAAAAGGCAGCTTGACCCTTTGCCCATTGACTCAAAACTGCAAAGTGAAAAGGCCACTGCTGAAAACGTGATTGATATTTACCATAGAGACCTTGACAATATTGAAGAGCAAAAGTCTGCCAGAGATAGATTGAGGCTCTACAGTGAAAAAATTCTCCATATAGGTAGCTATAGGATCAAGGTAGGAATGACATGTTCCTTGATTTTTGGATGGAAACTATGGCACTATATCTATGTTATTTTCATCCTCATGCATTTCCTGAAATGGCTGCAACTGCTCTGATGGGCTTTGTAATGTGACTTCTGCTGAAAACACCCCTGTAGCTGACTATCTAATCATATCCCTATCATAACATCTTTTTATCTCATGACTGGTGAATGAAGAATGATTTTGGCCACACAGGCCATCCAACCGATCAACTATTGGATCCTGAAAAGACTGACAAGACTGCTGCATCGATTCAAATGAAATTTCCTGACCTTTTATGTATTTATCTTTCAACACTTGTCCAAGAGTCTCCTTCAAAACTTGAAATGAATTAAAGCACAATGGTACAGAGTTATTGTGGATTAAATAAGAATTTGTCTCAGGCTCTAAGCTTTCATCAAGAATTTGAAAATCAATGTAGGTCAAGGGTTGCGATTCTGGGTTTAGAACAACCTCCATATCCTTAATGGCATCATCAACTGATTGATCAGAGGAATTTCTGTCTTCACTATTTACAACTGGCCTAGAGTTTCTTTTCAGAAATTGAAAAGATGAGAAACATAAGGGCAAAGTGTTTTCACTTACTCTAAGATTTTCTGCACATTGATCATTGCTGTCATAATTTCCATGTGCAGATTGATTGTCATATCTTAGCTGTAACTAATCTTCCTCGTGCCAACAACATGCTGCTGGTTTCTTTGAACAAACAACCTCTATTTCAGCTTTATGATCATCATCATACTGGTCACACTTCGGTAAATCATCCATGGATGTAATTCCATTGAACATGCATATCATGTCAGCTGGTTGTTCCTCTACAAGTTGAGATGGAGCTTCATCTTTGACTGTGTTGTGAATTGAATACATGAACGAATCATTATTCAAAACATGGTACCCAGGATGAGCAGAAAAATGTTTGGGAACTATGACCGTTTCTTTCTCTGAAATCAATGGAACATGATGTCTTTGGATAACAAACTCCTCTTTTATGTTAATTTTCTGCATCAACTTTTCCATGGCACTGGCCAAATTTTCCAGTTTAGCTTATGAAGATTTCAACTACTCATTTTCTTTGTTCTTTACCTTTGACCTTTTGATCAACAATTTGGTCTCCACATCAACGACAACCTTTTGCATTTCTTCAAGACTTACAGTGTTCCTTTCTCTTAACTGAAATGTCATCTCAGGATCGAAGGCATCTGGGTAATGCAAGTGAGCCGATCCTGGGGGTGGCCTTATATCAGCAGGTATTGCCTGATATACCTTATTGAATCTGGATGAAAATTGATGTATTGTCTCCCTTGGCTTTCTTTTCAAGTGGTTATACTCTTCTAGGATGAGGAAAACATTTCCCATGACCACCCACCTATCCAAGAAAACTTGCATGAACTGATGAAAATTTCTGATGCTTGCAGCTGGCAGATTTCTAAACCAGTTCTTGACTTCACCTCCCAATGACAGGGAAAACATTATGATGCAGACATCATCATCTTCTACCTCAAAAAGGTCAAGAAAATCCTCAAGACTTTGGATATGCTTTTCAGCAGTAATATTGGCATTCTCTCCATCAAACCTGGGCAAATTATTGATGTAATTTGCAGAGAGGTCATGAAGAATGGGAGGAAAATCTAGAGGCTGGTATCAGTTTGGGACTTTGGCAAGTATAGAAGGTGAAGCAAGAGGCTTACAACCATCTGGAGGTTTAGCAAGAATAAGAGATAAAGTAGGAGGCTTATGTCTCACTAGGGCTTCTATAGGTGCATCTAGGATGTGCACAGGTGTATGAGTATGTACATAATCTACAATTGGGGATATGATCTCTTGAGACTCATCAATTAACAGATGGTCAAAGTAATCTTCAGCAATATACTTTTGATCAGGCTTAGAAAAAGACAAGACATAATTGCAGATAAAACAAAAGATGTCTTGAATGCAATTTGAGCTTGAGTACCTAGTCTTTCTAGGCTGCTTGGCCATGCTTTAGGTTCTTCCTCCAGTGGAGTCTTTGAGTTGGCACTGTCTGGAGCTGATTGGAGTTACCAGGTGAATGATCTCAGCCTTCTTGTGTCTGGTCACTGTCCACCATTAGTGATCATATCTGGAGCTTTTAAGTGTACTACTGGGGAGTTCCCCATTGGATTCGCCATTCTGTTAGCGCTCTGTAATTTGCCCAAGGATGAAGAGGCAGTCATAGAGGCAACATCAAAACCAATTTGAGTCTTGGATATAGCCCTCCAAGACTCAGAGAGGGATCTCTCTATCTGATATAACTTTGTTTGAAGAGAATATTAGGCTAGTTAATGGGTGAGTTTGGATTTTTTAATTGGTTTGGTTGGAGCAGGAGAAAAGGGCCATGGGCTATGGAGTCACTGCAACGAATAATCAAAAATCTATATCAACAGACTAATATTTGCAGGGCAAGGTAGAAAACTCACTAGATCCTTTAATTTAAATGAAATGGGTGAGACGAAACAGGTCAAGAAAACCAATTAAACACAGAGCAACTAAGAATTCTGAGTTTAATCTTCAGTGGAAAACATAAAAAACTATACTAAGCCAGAGACAGAGGGTGTATTAAAACCAATTTTGTTCTTAATATTCTTGGAATAATTCAGAGGAAGATATTAATTGTGATAACATAGAAACAAATTAACACAGACGGATGGACATCACCATTCGAAATAGTCACAAGAATCTTGCATCATAGCATTGTCTCATTGAATTGATGGAAAAAACATTGAAAGCTCAACGAGCTGTTTTACAAAAATTTTAATCCATGGTCCTCAAATGATCAACATTTACATTAAAAATCATCTCTGAATAAATAGGGGATATCCCCCAACAAGTTTCGAGAGTCGGTTTTAACCGCCTCGGCCAAAAATAGCCACAAATCGCACAAAATCTAGAACTGTCCACCATGAAAGATGGACCGGTTTTCTGCGAAAAAGGGGTCTGAACAGACGTGTGTTTCTATTCAATGGTGACACATAGGAAAAAAATTAAGGAGGTTATTGTTTACGGGCATGTTATGGACAACAACCTCCTTCGGTTTCGCCAAATTCGCCTCCAGCTGGCCGTAACAGCTCCTGCAAGATCGGGACTGTAATAGAAAAACCGAAAATCCGAAAAAAAAGACTAAAAGACAGCTTCGATTCTCCCTTCTCGTGGAACCTGTGAAAAATATGAGAGAGGTTTTTGTTCTTCATCCTGTTACGGAGAAAAATCTCTCTCGGTTTCTTAAAATTCATTTTCACTTGCCCAAAAATGGCCTTGGATGAAGACGTGCTGAACAAGCGAAAATAGGCAAAAAATATGAAAAAAAACAGTTTTTTTTTT
>ML784162.1:1146577-1247259 GCA_009831015.1 Picea engelmannii | reverse complement strand
GGGTGGGGGGGGCTGGAATAGGGAGGTGACACGTGGATGGGGGGTGGTATTGGAAAACAACTATTCCGGACCCCCCCCTCTCGTTAAACTCCGGATAGTGAGGGGGGGTCCAGAATTTTTAATGGTCGTTGATTAAAATGTATGGGATACGTGGATGGGGGCGTGATGTGTGAAGGTGCGTGGAGTCTTGGGTGGGGTAGACTTAGGTTAGTTTTCATTTTTTATGTTTTTGTTTTTTAATATTTCTTTTATATTTTTTTGTTATGTGTTACGTTTTAATATGATTTCTATTGTTTATGTTTTTGTTTTATGTTAATTATTATATTTGTGTTTTTATATTTTGTTTTTTATATTTTTAATTTGTTTTATTACTTTTTGTTATATATTTTATTTTTTGTTTTTATATTTAATATGTTTTATTTTTTTTATTGTTTTTCCATTTTATTTAATTTTTATGTTTTATTTTAAAATATGTTTTCTATGGTTTCATTAATTTGTTTTATTTAATCTAAACACTAACCTAGTTATTAATACTAACTTAATTAATTAACAATTGATTAATTACTAACATGCTAACTCGATTGTTAATTAATTTATTATTATTAACAAGTTTAATCATGACTATTAACCTAATGTTTTTATCCTAAGTTTGTTTATTCATGGAGGGGTAAGATTGACGAATGAGTGAGTGAATGCAAGGTGATGAATTGACAGGTGCAACGTGAAGGAAAGATGTAGCATGGAGCGAAGGAGGCCTGATGCAATGGATGGATGACACGTTGGGATAGGGCCCGTCGGAAAAACCCGCCTCATTCCAGACCCCCCCCCCGCGCTCATTAAAGGCAGAATGATGGGGGGGTCCGGAATCGCCTGTAGACCGTCCATCTGTGCACCTCCATGACAACCGTAGATATGTGTGCACTTTTTAATCACCATTCTGGACCCCCCCCACCGTTAAAAACAGAACAGTCGAGGGGGTCCGGAATCCACTGTCAGTCGTTGATCTACGCGCCTTTAGATCGATCGTCGATCTAAGCGCGTTCTTTATTCCCCAGGCGCGAATGCAGCAAAAACTTAAGCTTTAGCGATTTTGGTGGGTTTTGTGCGCTGCTTCCCTTGAAAATAATTTGCAGAGATGAAATATTATTTGCAAACCTATACACCCAGAGTGAAAAATTTCCAGTCAACAAATGATCCTATGAATTATAGGGTTATAACAGTGGCTCCACCTGGGGATGGCAGCTCTTTTGGGAGGTGTCAAGAACCACAGACCTATGAATCATGCGGACCGACGCTTTATCCATTGGGCTGATCCCAAAATCTTATTCTGCAACCTGTACCTATTTTGATCTTGCAACTAAAACCAAATCAAATGAACACTGCTGAAAAAGAGATGCTCAGAATGCTGAGCTTATTCACATTCTCCTACCTACCCTATGCTACTGATAACTTTGTTAAATCAAATAATACAAAAATGCCAATGAAGCCAATCAAGTAGCTTCTGAGACCAGTGGACTGCTTGACTGCTTGTTTGCACAGTCAAAAAGGTAGCCTGACCCTTTGCCCATTGACTCAAAACTGCAAAGTGAAAAGGCTACTGCTGAAAACATGATTGATATTTACCATAGAGACCTCGACAATCTTGAAGAACAAAAGTATTGCCGGAGATAGATTGAGACTCTACAGTGAAAAAATTCTCCATATAGGTAGCTATAGGATCAAGGTAGGAATGTCATGTTCCTTGATTTTTTGATGGTAGCTTTGACACTATATCTATGTTATTTTCATCCTCATGCATTTCCTGAAATGGCTACAACTACTCTGATGGGATTTGTAATGTGACTTCTACTGAACACACCCCTGTAGCTGACTGTCTAATCATATCCCTATCATAACAACTTTTCATCTCATGACTGGTGAATGAAGAATGATTTTGGCCACACGGGCCATCCAACCGATCAACTATTGGATCCTGAAAAGACTGACAAGACTGCTGCATCGATTCAAATGAAATTTCCTGACCTTTTATGTATTTATCTTTCAACACTTGTCCAAGAGTCTCCTTCAAAACTTGAAATGAATTAAAGCACAATGGTACAGAGTTATTGTGGATTAACTCAGAATTTGTCTCAGGCTCTAAGATTTCATCAAGAATTTGAAAATCAATGTAGGTCAAGGGATGCGATTCTGGGTTTAGAATAGCCTCCATATCCTTAATTGCATCATCAACCGATTGATCAGAAGAATTTCTATCTTCACTATTTACAACTAGCCTAGAGTTTCTTTTCAGAAATTCAAAAGATGATAAACATAAGGGCAAAGTGTTTTCACTTACTCTGAGATTTTTTGCACATTGATCATTACTGTCATAATTTCCATGTGCAGATTGATTGTCATATCTGAGCTGTAACTGATCTTCCTCATGCCAACAACATGCTGTTGGTTTCTTTGAACATACAACCTCTATTTCATCTTTATGATCATCATCATACTGGTCACACTTGGGTAAATCATCCATGGATGTAATGCCATTGAACATGCATATCATGTTAGCTGGTTGTTCCTCTACAAGTTGAGATGGAGCTTCATCTTTGACTATGTTGTGAATTGAATACATGAACGAATCATTATTCAAAACATGGTACCCAGGATGAGCAGAAAAATGTTTGGGAACTATGACCATTTCTTTCTCTGAAATCAATGGAACATGATGTCTTTGGATAACAAGCTCCTCTTTTATGTTAATCTTTTGCATCAACTTTTCCATGGCACTGGCCAAATTGTCCAGTTTAGCTTCTGAAGATTTCAACTGCTCATTTTCTTTGTTATTTACCTTTGACCTTTTGATTAGCAAGTTGGTGTCCACATCAATGACAACCTTTTTCATTTCTTCAAGACTTACAGTGTTCCTTTCTCTTAACTGAAATGTCATCTCAGGATCGAAGGCATCTGGGTAATGCAAGTGAGCCGATCCTGGGGGTGGCCTTATATCAGCAGGTATTGCCTGATATACCTTATTGAATCTGGCTGAAAACTGATGTATTGTCTCCCCTGGCTTTCTTTTCAAGTGGTCATACTCTTCTAGGATGAGGAAAACATTTCCCATGACCACCCACCTATCCAAGAAAACTTGCATGAACTGATAAAAATTTCTGATGCTTGCAGCTGGAAGATTTCTAAACCAATTCTTAACTTCACCTCCCAATGATAGGGAAAACATTTTGATGCAGACATCATCATCTTCTACCTCAAAAAGGTCAAGAAAATCCTCAAGACTTTGGATATGCTTTTCAACAGTAATATTGGCATTCTCTCCATCAAACCTAGGAAAATTATTGATGTAATTTGCAAGGAGGTCATGAAGAATGGGAGGCAAATCTAGAGGCTGGTATCAATCTGGGAATTTGGCAAGTATAGAAGGTGAAGCAAGAGGCTTACAACCATATGGAGGTTTAGCAAGAATAAGAGATAAAGTAGGAGGCTTATGTCTCACTAGGGCTTCTACGGGTGCATCTGGGATGTGCACAGGTGTATGAGTATGTACATAATCTACAATTGGGGATATGATCTCTTGAGAATCATCAATTAATAGATGGTCAAAGTAATCTTCAGCAATATACTTTTGATCAGGCTTAGAAAAAGACAAGACATAATTGCAGATAAAACCAAAGATGTCTTGAATGCAATTTGAGCTTGAGTATCTAGTCTTTCTAGGCTGCTTAGCCATGCTTTAGGTTCTTCCTCCAGTGGAGTCTTTGAGTTGGCACTGTCTGGAGCTGATTGGAGTCGCCAGGTGAATGATCTCAGCCTTCTTGTGTCTGGTCACTGTCCACCATTAGTGATCAGATCTGGAGCTTTGAAGTGTACTACTGTGGAGTTCCCCAGTGGAGTCACTATTCTATTAACGCTCTGTAATTTGCCCAAGGATGAAGAGGCAGTCACAGAGGCAACATCAAAACCACTTCGAGTCTTGGATCTAGCCCTCCAAGAATCAGAGAGGGATCTCTCTGTCTGATATAACTTTGTTTGAAGAGAATATTAGGCTAGTTAATGGGTTCAGAGTTTGGATTTTTTAATTGGTTTGGTTGGAGCAGGAGTAAAGGGCCATGGGCTATGGATTCACTGCAACGAATAATCAAAAATATATATCATTAGGATAATATTTGCAGGGAAAGGTAGAAAACTCACTGGATCCTTTAATTTAAATTAAATGGGTGAGACGAAACAGGTCAAGAAAAACAATTAAACACAGAGCAACTAAGAATTCTAAGTTTAATATTCAGTGGAAAACATAAAAAACTATACCAAGCCAGAGACAGAGGGTGCATTAAAGCCAATTATGTTCTTAATATTCTTGGAATAATTTAGAGGAAGATATTAATTGTGATAATAAAGAAACAAATTAACACAGACGGATGCAAATCACCACTCGAAATAGTCACAAGAATCCTGCATCATAGCACTGTCTCATTGAATGGATGAAAAAAACATTGAAAGCTCAGCGAGCTATTTTACAAAAATTTTAATCCATGGTCCTTGACTGATCAACCTTTACATTAAAAATCATCATTGAATAAATAGGGGAGATCCCCAAACAAGTTTCGAGAGTCGGTTTTAACCGCCTCGGCCTGATGCAATGGATGGATGACACGTTGGGATAGGGCCCGCCGGAAAAACCTGCCTCATTCCGGACCCCCCCCCTCGTTAAAGGCAGAACAATCGGGGGGGTTTGGAATCACCTGTAGACCGTCCATCTGCACGCCTCCATGAAAATCGTAGATCTGTGTGCACTTTTTAATCACCATTTCGGACCCCCCCCACCGTTAAAAACAAAACAGTTGAGGGGGTCCATAATCCACTGTCAGCCGTTGATCTACGCACCGTTAGATCGGCCGTTGATCTAAGCGCGTTATTTATTCCCCATGCACGAATGCAGCAAAAAATTGGGATTTAGCGATTTTGGTGGGTTTTGTGCACTGCTTCCCTTGAAAATAATTTGCAGAGATGAAATATTATTTGCAAACCTATACACCTAGAGTGAAAAATTTCCAGTCAACAAATGATCCTATGAATTATAGGGTTTTAACAAGGAGATCAGGCTCCAATAGACCTACCGAAGAGATCATCATGTCAACAATCGGATCTAAATCATCAGAAGTTGAAGTCATTGGAGACAATGCCACATAATTGACATGTGGCAGGGGCGATACTGTCTGCATATAAGAACCATTTAGGGAGGTAATCCTGTCAGGACCGATGAATGAAAACTGATTAATAGTGACAATTCTTCCATCGTGAGGGAAATATATCACACGAAAAAGAGTGGACATAATAGATTTCATGGAATAGACATAATCCCACCCAAGGAGTAAAGAGAAATCCAAGGGGTCTCAGACTACCATGAAATCAATAAAGACAGTTTTCCCTCCCAAAGTTACGGGAAACTGAGGGAGGGTCCCTAAAGGTTGACTAGTTCTTTTGTTAAAAGCTAACAGATTCTGTCTAACCGGTGCAAGCTGCGGACAACCCAAAGCATACCAAGCAACATAAGACAAAATACTAACGAATGCACCTTCATCTATCAGCGTTTGAGGAATGTCTCGACCACAAACCTGTATTGTAATTTGGAAAGGAATGTGAGAGGGAAGACGAGGTCCAGTTAGCACACCCCAATCAAAAAGGATGGCCTCATTACTTGGAGGAGGTTTCATGGGAGAAGGAGGAATGCCCCCCAGCACGGTAGATTCTGTATCAATGAGAAAAATATGGGCAGTATCGGGTTTACTCTCTAGAGGGAGAGTAGGATCGACCGATGATTGGATTGGATCGACCGCGCAAGCACTCTTCAAAGGAAGAGTGGGATTAACTTATGATGGAATCAAATCAACCACTTTGGCACTCTTCGGATGAAGGGTGGGACTGACCGAGGAAGGGACTGGATCAACCACTTTGGCACTCTTCGGATGAAGGGTGGGACTGACCGAGGAAGGGACTGGATCAGCCACTTTTGCACTCGTCAAATGAGGAGTGGGATCAACCGATGACAGAACCAGATCAACCACTTTGGTTTCATTCTCCAAGGGGAGAATGGGGTCTACGGGTGGAAATGGATTGACCGCTTTGGAGTCACTCTCTAATGGGAGAGTGGGATCGACCGAGGATAAAAACTGATTGACCACTTGGGTTACACTCTTTTGATGAAGAGTGGGGCTGATTGATGATGGAACTGGATCAACTACATGGGTTTGTAGTTCAATCGAGGAGGAAACTAGATTGACCACCTGATCAACCAGACTGACCGGGGATGGAACCAGATTGACCAGTTCATCAACTAACTATGAGTTGGGGGAAAGCTTACGATAACCTTTTGGAAGTTGAAGCTTTTCCAAAATAGAAGAAGCCTCATCCATGCGAGGACAAAGGTGAGAGTAATGATCACAGTTGTCTTCTTTTTACCAACCTTAACATCACTAGTTGACGGGGTATCATTGGCATGTCCAGCAGAGGCCGATGACGTGGAGGACCACAATTCTAAGACCTTGATAAGACTGGGGAAATCCCTCAGAAAGTGGTCACACTTACAAAGACTGCAAGGGAATTTGGGTTTCTGATTCTTCATTTTAATCTTGTTGACCTCATCAACACTCCCAATACTATTAACAGTAGTTGGTTGCTTGGATCCAACATCGGATGTTGTTGGAGATTTGGTCCTTTTCAGGCTCTTCTTCTTCTTCTCTTTCCATTTCTTCTTCTTCTGATCAACCTGGCTACTTTCTTTAGAGATTTCACTAGGGGAAGAAGGAGAAATGGAAGGATACTTAATGGGCGAAGAAGGCAAAAATTCAACGTGAGGTTGATGTGTGGGTGGTGTACTGACATCTAAAGTATTAGGTGCAATTGAAACATTGGGAGGATTCAGGATCACTGGAGTGGGGAACAACCAAACTAGTAATCCGATGGTGAGTCTTGGAAGACTCAGTGTGGCAATATACGGAGGACCAAAGTTTCCAAACGAAGGAAAGGTATGAATCTGAGAAGCAATCAATCAAAAAAACCTTCCTACGATGAAACCACTAGTTGGTGATGAAATCCAACGTCACGAGATCAAAGTAGGAAGGGGCGGGGGTAGAGCGGGTGGATCAGTTACATTGGAGACCTGCTTAACAGAATTATGCCTTGGTGCAAGCTTCCACGCAATAATTGTGGATTTACCCTCCACGGAGCCTGAGTGAGTTTGACTAACATCTGTTCTAGGTATAGTGATACTTCCCTTCACCGTCACCTTGTGTGGTACCCTAAATATTATGGATACTAAGGTCACCAATTCGTAGCCATCCCCTGGGTGGGTATAGTCGACAGTCCAGTTGGAACGTATGGGCAGGATAACAAGTCCGAAATCAACCCGAGAGGCTCCCACACATAATCATGGGTATACCTTCAAGTGACCCCCAATATACGATCCGACCACTACAAATATTTGAACCACGGAGGGATAATATTCATAATTCGCCTGAATACGACCTCGTGCATAACCCTTATGTGAGAGGGGGATCCCAGAAATCCTATACGACAATTGGATTTCACTCTCCCTACCGCAAGATACTAAGTTTGTTTGATAGCTTTGGAAATTTATCCTTTCAACCTATTCCAAATCCCTACACCGTAAACTAATGTAGGTTTTCTAACAAAGATGTAAAAAGTCTGATAAATTTTAGTTTAGCGCTTGATTTTTAAGGTTGTTGTTACTCAAAAGGAAAATGGCATGGACAATATGGTGTTTTGACCGACTCAAAATTTATGCAAAGGGATGAATATTCAATATTTTTATTTCGATGAAAACTATGCTACGAGAAGGAGAAAACATTCATCATTTTAGATGCATAATGTCCCAAAAATGCCCGAAAACATGCAATTCCGCTACTTCAAATGCAAGCTAGTTTCACTACCCAAAATCAAGAATTCATATATGTTCTTTGTTTGATTATGATTTATACATAAACTAAACACAAAACCTTCAATGCTCCATTACTTTCAATCAGGATAAAGAGTCCTATGCAGATGCAAAAGACACGAATAAAAAGACTACAAACAAAGCACGCACTCAAGGTAGTGAGAACTGAAAAAAGAAAGAAAGAAGAAGCTTGGTCTAACAAGAAATCAATCAAGGATCCTAAAACCAACAAGCATCCAAGGAGTGCAATAAAATGCAGAGAAGAATCCAAAAAGAGACAGGGAGAAAGAGAAAATACCCAAATTGTCCCGACAAAACAAGCAGCTAGAAAGAGCAATTTTTCACATTTATGAAAAGGATTTCAAGCTCCAATAAATACAAGAGGGAGTGATAAGCATCAAAAACCAATCCAAAGAACTTCAAAAACCATTCACAAAGACTGGGTAAATATTTCCACAAAATAGGTTGCAAAAAACTAATGAGAAAAAGGCAAAAAAACCCCAAGAAGGAGGTTGGCGCTCACCCAAAAGGGTACACAGATCATTATAACACTCTATATAAGGCCTTTAGGTAGTGCTGGCACTTTGATATCAAGGGAAGGGGGAGCCAGGCTTCCCAGAAGCTCAGAAAAAGAGCCGAAAATTTTCAAAACATTCACCCAGAATGCATAAAAATTGGTGAAAATGTAAGTGAAGATGGGAGAAGGCTATTGGATCATAAAAAAACATAAAAAGTGATATTAAAGGTGGTAAAAGGGCAGGGACAAAACAAGTAAAGACAATAGGATTCCTTCCCTAGTGGATTCGCCAATTTCTGTTGAAGGAAAATCTCCCTGCCGATAGGTAGATCTCCTTTTGAGAGCTAGACTCTTAACTCTTAAGAAAGAAGATGCTTATTGTGGACACTGACTTCCTTTTAGATATAAATAAACTAATGTTTGAGGAGGAAGGAGAAAAGAAGTACCTTTTACCAGTGTTTTTCCCTGCACAGTCCGAGTTGAGCTCCAATCTCAAGCTCCTCTACAAGCCCTGTAGACAAACAAAAGTACAACCAACTTCCTACTCTACTGAGATTAGATCGAAATAGATCTATCTATTAAAGAAGAATTCATGTGAGATCAAACACATAATTGAAAGACACAGGCCAATCATATTATATTAAAGAGAACAACAACTAAGAATGCTTACAACCATAGATGTGAGTGTAGCAGCTTCATCAAGTTCCCCTTGTCCAAACACTTTCTTAAACAATCCACACGCAGAATGTTGATGCTCCAAATGACATACCACTCATGAGATCATAAGTTTGGTATAATTCTCAATTTCCATTCCCCCTCCTCCATGGAAACCCCTCATTATATAGGATTTGGAGGTTTAACCACCATGGAGAAGATCTCTCATCAGATCCACTAAGAAAGGGATCTCTAAGATATTTAGGGAGAAAATATCTCTTAAGGATTTTGGGGAGGAAATATCTCTCAAGGATTTTAAGGAGGAAATATTTCAACCATCCATGAGATCCTCCACCTTCCCTAAAAAATAGGAAACCAAATGTGAGGTGGATCCTCACACTTAATTACTTTCTTTTTCATGAATATTAATAATAATTCATGTGCACTTGATTCTCTCATTTAATCAATTTCTTTTCCATGAATATTAATAATAATTCATGTGTACTTAGTATTTTTTGCCTTCATGTAATATATCCCTCCTCCACATTGACTAGGGATTGTGACATAGGTTATTCCATGGTGTCAAGGTGTATGCGACACTTATACGACACTTTACAACACTTAGGGCGAGGTACCTAGGTGTGGAAATTTCATGTGTAACACTCTTGCACAAGAAGAAGATAATGAGGCTAATTATTTTCCTTTTCATGGTTTTAACGATACCTTGTTCTATGAATCAAAAGGTGAAGAAGTAAAGGAGCCCTTAGACGAGTAGATCCTTCATATTCTGATGAAGGCGAAGAAATGATTGAAGAGGCGAGTCATGAGGATGATGTATTGATAGTTGATGAAGTCATCCAAGGCTTTGATGCTCCTGCACATGAAGAAGTGAAAACAATAAGTTGTTCCCTTTCCAAGATTTTGATGATACTCTATTTTATGATTTGGAAAGTGAAGAAGTGTTAGAGGGGCCCTTGGATGTATTGAACCCTTCATGTTATGACAAAGATAATGACATGGCTGATAATATTGATGAGTTCATACATGTTGGGAGACATAAATAGGATGTGGTTGGTTTTGATGAGGAACCCATTTATGATATGGAAGGACATCTTCAAATGTTTCCTTTACAGTTATCATATGAGGCTACTACTAACTCTGACATCTGGAAACAAGGAGATGATATAGTTACAGATGTATTCCAAAAACCCAAGGATGACTTGATGCAATGTTTTCATGATGATTTCCATTCATACCTTGAGGATTTTGATGACTATTTATTTGAGCACTTGGATTTATTCTCTGAACAATATTGTCAACCACTGTTGTGCTTAGATTTTGATAAGGATGAGTACATTGTTTTCCTGAAGCAAGATACTTGTGACAAGGTTTTACAACTTCCTTTGATTTATTTACCTTTCTATGTCACTAAGGATGCAGCTAGGAAACATGTCCCTTGTATTAATTTTTTTCCAGGGAAAATCCTTCTTTTAGAATTCAAGGGTAGGTTGAATGCCTTAAGGAGAAGTTTATTATCTCGATCTTTCAACCTTCCCCTAAGAAGTTGTTATCCATCCTTTAGGTTCTTGTTAGTCCCTTCTTAGACCTAGGGTAATGATTACATCCAAGGTAGTCAACCTTCAGACTCTTTTAGTCAGATTCTTGAGCCTTTGACCTTTCATGATCCTTTTCTGAGATGGATTGAGTACTTTTTTAGAAGTGTGACTTGACATAATTTTGTCCCTCCCTCGTGCCTCCATGAGATAGACTTTAAGATTTCCTATGATATGATGCATGCTCTAACTCATGTTATTTTTTTTCTTAACTTGTCATTGTTTTGGTTTGTGATGAAGCAAAGAGGAAGGTATTATGAGGTATTGTTAGGATGGTTTCATTAGTTATTTGACTTCACCTAGCATTCAACCAACAAGTACGTAGAGGTAGATAGGAATTTATATCCATTGTACATACCATTTCATGTCATCTTAGTGTAAGCATAATATAGTTGCATTTACATATTTTCTTTACTTCATTTATATATATGTATGCTCATGATCATGTGTTAGACTACAGTTGATTTGATTTCGATTTTTTGTATTATAGATAGACAAAGGGTGATATCACCATCCTAGATATTATTGACGCCTTCTGTTGAGATTTAGCAGGAACATGTCATACCAGAGATGTTGAGGTTCTCATGCGCTCTATGATGAGCACATGTCCCTGAGTTGGAGCTAGATGTTACCCCCTAGATTAAGGGTAACTAAGGAGATCATGTATTGAGGCCCACAGGTCCCAGAAATGGAATGCCGAGAGGTGGACAACCTAAGCATAGCCCTGGAGATCCACCCTTTTCTTCAACGTAGTCCACATATCATCAGCAACAATGCCTATAATGCCAGCTTGGTCCTGAGTGGAAGTGGGTCTTGCTCCATGAGGTAATAAGTCTGGGTATCATGATATGTATCACTCTGATATTTGAATCACTTGAACATGTTATATTGAATCTTTCTTGATTTCATACATTTTCTTGGAATTTATGCTCCTTGCCTTATTTAAACCTGTGAGGGTGACATGGTGCCCTATTAAGTTGATCCCCTTTAGGATAGGTTGCTAGTGGATGGATCCTTGAAGAGTCATCATCCATTCCCACCATATTTACCACTTCCCATATTTATTCCCTCCACATCCCCATATTTTGGGCATTGGGATAATCTCAACTAGGAAGGGTTGTACCTTACCTCATGGGAAGAAGGGTAGAAAGGACCATAGGGTAAAATTAGTTGGAGAGATTTAAGAGCCAAATTTGAAACCTTCGAGATGCTTCGCCTAGGGATTCCGAAGAAAGAATTGAAATGCTTCTCAGTAAGAAAAGGGGACCCACAAAAAATAAAGTAAAATGTTTAAGGTCCTAATTGGTGGATAGGACACACCTATCATGATCATGAACATATAACAGTATTAAATTACCATTGTTTGATCACCAAGCCAGGGTAGTGGCTCTTAGTTGCATAGCTAAGAGAAAGGGGGTCTCATCACGAGCCAACCTTCTCATTCCCGTGAAGTGTTTATTGATGTTTTTATAGATACAGGAGGTATTAAACTCCATGGATAAACCTTTGACTAGAATAGAATATTCTAGAAGCAAGATAAAACCTAAATAGATGTGTGAAAAATTTGGAAGACAATTCGACTCAACAAAATAAGTAATATTGAAGTATTATGTGCAGAAAAGGACAGGTCGGCCCTGCTTGAAGAGACACCTGTTCACTTGGATAGATTAGTATAAATAGAAGGCACTTGAGCTCATTTGGTAACACACCCACACTAAAGAAAGTAGTGTTCAAATCTAGAGGAAGAGTGCAATTGCAACAACTCCAACTGGGTACTAGTCTTGGTCTGTGGTTTGGGACTTTTTGCTTGGTGCGCTACCTTTGGAGAAATGTTCTCTCTCTCTCTCTTGGTTATCCTTTGGGTCTAGTGTTGCTTCCATAATCATTCTATCTATAAAAGGTTATGGTTCTCTTGGGTGGTTTTGTGCCTATGGTTGGGTGACAATGTTATGACACTATATATGGCTAAGCAATCGCAACATTATAATAGGTTATGGGTCCACACCACCTTTAGAATAGTCTAACCACTAAAAGTTAGATCCACAACTCTTTGTCAAGCTCGTTGTAGCACAATTTCATTTGCACTACCATTTCCTTCATGCCAGTTGCAACACTAGTTCCAGTGCCAATTACAATTCCATTTGCAGTGCCAGTTGCAGTGTAAGTTGCAACACCAGTTTCAGTGCTAGCACCAGTTGCAGTGAAAGTTTATGTGAAGTATTGGGACTAATTTTTGGTTATCCTGGTGTGCCCTTACCCAATGCATCTCCTAGTGCCCTCAACCATAAAAAACATCAAAGTTGATTTTTTGGGTCAAAGTTAATGTTTGACTAGTCAAAGTCAAGGTTTGGTTGGTTAAAGTCAAGGTTTGACTAGTCAAAGTCAAAAGACTGGTCTAGGTAAAAGTCAAATGAATTCATGACTTCCTCCATAAAATTATAGTGCAAAAATAGAAACATGGTCTCTTCGTAGAGCATGGAAGTCAAGGATTGACATCATCCTTGCAAAGAACAAAGGGAAAAATTATGGAACCGCAGACTAAAGAGCATGCGTCAAATGATGAAGAGTTTAATTTTTGGAGCTTCCAAGCACATCAACATGGAGTAGGAGAAACAATAAAAAAAACCACTGTAGATCTAAATCTCTAGAAATATAAGGGATCTTTGTCCAAGAAGCAATCATAGAGCTAGAAAGATCTCAGATATGATACATTCAGAGGAACAACACACTCTCCAGGTTGGAAATAATACTTGTCTCAGAAGAAAAACAACTTGATATGCATTGGCACAAGGACGTTTTGAGGAGTTTGAGGCTTTGACCATGAAGGAAGTAACTTGGATGCTTGCATGTGGATTTGGGAAGCCTTTCTACACTCCTCCATCACCAACAACTTTCTCCTAGTGCCAAAATGTCCTTTAAAGGGGTGACGTCTTTCTAAATTAGGGTTTTCTTTGTGCAAAAAAGTGAAATTAAAGTGAATTGTTTAATATTACTTTTTGAAAAGGGGCAAGATTAGGGTTGTTGACCCCTAGTATTGTGTTTTACCCTAAGTTGTGTGCACAAACTATCTTAGTGACATTTTATATAAATAAGAGATCATAAGATCTCATTTGAACATAACTCTCCCTCTTGTGAGACGTACTTGGCCTGAAATTTTTGCTACACTTGGAGTATTTTGCCTCTTGTGCTATGGATTGATGTCTTTTGGTTATGGTTATTGATGATGATGATGCACTATCTCTTGGAGGTCACTTCTATCTTATTGTGGAGGTTTACGTTGGCATGTTAAAAGGATTTTATTGGATTGGTATGGTTTTTTAATTTTTTATTATCATTGTTTTGGCTAAGGCTAGATAGGGATTAAAAGGATATACACCCCTATCCTAGTTTCCACCATAATTATCAAGCTTATAAATTTATTTGCAAGGGTTTTGTTGAGGAAGTAAGAGGATTTACACCCCTCAATTTAAAACCCTAGCTAGGCTACTTACCTTGGGAAGTAAGAGGATTTACACCCCCAAGGGTTTAGTAGTCCTAGATCTTTATTTAAGACCCCATTAACCCATAACTAAAGGCACTAATCTTGCATTGGAGATATAAATTGTTACATTGGAAAGCGTGAAAGTTCCAAGTTTTGGTCCTCTCTCACTTGAGTTTTGTTCCCCTAGCCTTGAGATACCTTGCCTCATTGAGGTGTCCCCTTTCAACCAAAATTTATTGATGATGTAGAAAAACTAATCTACACCCATTAGGGCTTCTCTAACCCTATCCTACTAACCCTAAATAGCTTCTCTAACCCTATCCTACTAGGCCTAAAAGTTTTCCCTAACCTTCTAATAATCTAGGCACACTTTTTTAGCTAACTGGGGGCTGATTTGATTGTATACGTTTTATGAAATAAGTCTTGTTTTTATAAATCCACAAGATTGGTAATTTCACTACAGAAACCCTAACCTAAAATGACTCATAACTTGTGTTTTAACCATCAAACATTGCTAAGAATTTGCCAACTTATTCTACTTGCTTTAATACAATTTTTGAGTGGTTTCTTTGGAATTTTTAGTGGCTGAATTCACTTCTGTCACAACAAGTTTTCTAAATCCATAAGGCTGCAAAATACTTCTGCATACATCTTTTATGGAAACCATACTTCATTTCTGAAGTCTCATGCTATAGACCATGAAATTCTCTAGTGTTTATCTACCTTGTTTCAAGCATTTTTCATTTGACTTTGAGAAATATTTCTAACAAATATAGTACTTCTTTTATTGCTGATATATATTTTCATTCATTGTTGTAAATCAGGGACAACAAGCCTAGCTTGCTGATCCAACTAACATATTATACTCCATAGTGGTTTTTCTTGTGTCTCGAGTACGTACCAACTTCTCGACAATTCATCCAAGGTTTTGGCAACTTCAATACAACCTAAGAATCATTATCAACCTTCCTTTTTCATCTATAATATTTAACTTTATGGGATTCACTCTTTCCATTTCTGTTTTCCCCTTCCATTCCCCCCAGGGTCACCGAGATCACCTCCCTAGAGTGACCTAGTCACCCTTGAAGCATGGGACCTATATCGAGGTGACATTGGGTATAATGTCCTTAATTTTTAGCCACTTGGTGGTTGGGTCAGAATTATTTTGAATCCTCTTCAGAACCTTAACGACACTTTGGAAAGCTATCCCAAAGCCTTTATCCATTATCTTTCCTAGCGACTCCACCCAAGGGACGTTCCCTTTCCACCTTTCTTGATTATCTATTCTTGAAGCTCATCTGGCGACTCAACCTCCCTAGAACCCAGTTTTCCCTTTTCCCCTTTTCATTTCTTGATGAGCCTTGAGATCATCTGGTGACTTCATTTAAGTACTTCCTTGAGTGATGGAAACATGGCTCTTTGGTGCTTTCATGAAGCATACAAGGCCTTGGTGGTCGAAGCTATTTAACAATATCCAAATAAGTTCCCTATAAACCAATTCAATGTCCTCCCAAAGTTTGATTGTAATTCACTGTTGGCCGTAGCACATGTTGTTGAGTTTACCAGATGCATATACTATGAGGGTTTATTGCATGAGGATGTATACCTACAATTTTTCTTGTTGTCCTTGGGAAATGAATAAAGGGATTGGATCAATAATTGTTTCAAGCCAAGAAGTATATCTTCTTTGACGATCTTCATCAGAGAGTTCCTTAAATGTTCGGGACTAGAGGCTCAAAGTCTTAAGGATACAATTCGAGACCTGGATGACGGTTTTTCGAGAGAAGGTTTTGAACTTGATCCTATTGAAGGATTGAGAGAAACACTTCTTCCATAGTTTGTTGAAACAACAATTGAAAGACAAGAAGTCGACAAGAGAAACAAGGAGAGTTTTGAGTGCCTCAAGGAAAGCACAGAAGAAGATGACGAATTTTGTGAACAATTGATAGAACTCTGTCCTGACAAGGAATTTTTGGCTAAGTTCTATCAACAAAGAGAGGAAGAGTATAGCACCATCATCAACCATCATGAGGAAAATCCTACCCTAAATTCAGCTTGGGAAGTGTCCATTGCATATTTTGGAACAAGATCATTATACAAAAATGTGACTGAGAAGTATGGGTACCAGGAAAACTTTCCAACCGATGATGAACCTCTCTCCATGCCTAAATATGTCTACAAAATCATTAGAGATAAAGATCAAGATGATGAGTTCACTGATCCTATTTATGAAGAAAAGATTGAAGAATATCCTTATGAAGAAGATCCAGATGAGACATATGATGAAGATGAAGTATCTACCCTTCCACTTGATGAGGACATCCAAACATATGCTTCTCCTCCACATCAAGAAGAAAACATGATGAGTTATAATCCTTTTGAAAATTTTGATGACGCTTTGTTCCATGACTTTGGAAATGAAGAAAATTACCAAAGGGATCTCAATGAAGTTTCTCTTGCTGAAGGCTTGAACGAGACGTTGTTATTGGATTTCCCTTTTGAAGAAAATGAATTTCTCTAGTCTTGCAAAGAAGTAATCAACTCCTATGATGAAGATGAATTCATGCAACAACCCCCAGATATAGTTGACGATCACATTGATGTTTTCATACAGACTGGGAGATACAGATGGGATTTGGGTTATTTCATCTTTTATAAATATCCTATCTACGAAATTGAAGGCGCATATCGGATAAAGGATACATAAAGAATTTCCTCAGAGGATTTATTTTTATAGCCGGATGGTCCATACGTGTTCCAAATTGATGATGATATGGTTACATATTTGTTCCATCCATTCAAGGATGATCCAATAAAACATTTTTAGGATGATTTTTGGCCATCCCTTGATACATATCCTTTTGAGGATGCATATTTGTTCTATGAGGAATTTTATCCATTATGCTCAGATTTTGATAGACATTAGGTCGTGGCCAGCCCAAGAAAGTCCTAGGTACACACTACCAAACAAAATTACCTTCATGTTGAGACTTTGGGAAGGGATCTGAAGACAAAGAAGATATGTTTCCCGAGTCCGATGAAAGAGTTTCTTTCTAAGGATGTGCCTTACCCCGTTTCCTCTTGTTTGGGAAATCATAGAGTTTTCTTTGGATCTCTTGTCCTTTCTTAGCCTTTAGAGAGTAGTTATTTTCTGAGTGAAGATGAAGAGGAGACATCATCTATATAGGGTATCCCTCTTCAGAGATATATTGATAAGGCTCGTGGTTGCACTTTTATTCGGGATGATCATGTTGATGGTTTCTCTTTCCAACATGATTTTCTCCCTCCCACCCATCTCAATGAGTTTTATTTCATGATGGATTATATGTGTGTTTATACTCATGATTATTATATGCTTGACTTATCTTTGTTGTATTGCATGATTAATCATAGGGGGAGATACTTTGATGAGATGACCATCTGGTTGCACTGGTTGTATAACTTCAATTGACATCATCCATCACCTGATCTCCAGAGCCCCCAAGCCCCAGGTAAGTAGGTAGGTCATTTTTCTTTCCTTGCATTTGCATCTTGATTACTAATATTAGTTTAGATGCATTTCATTTTCATTTTACTCTACTTGCATATTAATTTCTTGCTTAGTTAAGAAATGTAATATCCCCAAGGACGAGCCCCAGTTGTATTTATGAATTGTAACATGTTTCATAGGCTAGTGAGCCAAGCAATTATAAGCTACGAGCTTATGTGTTTATTAGTCTGGAGAGCCCAGGTGCCAAAGGCTAGGAGCCTATTTTGTACATGTAACTCTTCATATCGGTAATATAAAAACATTGCTGCATGTAGACCGACCACGAAGAAAGAGTGATGGGGGAATAAGATTCCACTAGGCTGGGTAAGGGAGAGGGGGATGAGAGGTTGAAAAGAGGGGCTAAGCTGAAGGGCTTAAGTCCAAGAGAATAATAATTTATTATTATTACAAAAACTGATTAAAAGGATATGTTTTCATCCTAATTTATTTTAGGAGGACGACTGACTTCCAAATGGAAAGGAATGTGCTTCATGGACGACATGTGTCAGCTCAGGCACATGCAATTTAAGCTGGAAAGTTAGCATGTTGGGGGGTTCACTTCCCACTCTTCGATCCTCACCTAACTCATTTGGCCTCTGTCGTCGACCTTTGCACCTTCTCACACCTCTAAAACTGCTAACTGGGGAAGTCAACCTGCGTTTTCTTGTGAAGCCCAACATATATGCACTTGCCAAAACCAATTCGTACTCTGCCTTACCGAATTTTTGGTTGTTTCCATTCCTTGAGCTATATTGAATCTTTGTTGTTGTCCTCACCTTGCTGGAACTGAGTTGAATATTGGTTGAAGAGGTGGGTTTTCAGACCCGTGGTTGAAGAGGAAGGTTGTCAGGCTTGTGAGAAGCTCTCTCTAGGTGAAGAGTGTTTTCTAGGAAGTGGTTTTCTGCTAGAGAGAGTCCAACACCAGCTATGGAGCTCTGAGAATTCCTGATCTGGCTTGTTGCCGAGACCCTAAAAGGGGAAGTGGAGCAATCGATGGAATGTGGAAAAATGAAGGTGCATATTCACAGGGTGGAATATGTATGTGGGGAATGAGAGTCCGTGAGTAGTGGGCATAAGAAGTCTCGTACATAGAATCCTTCCAGTTTCACTGTGCAATTTCCTGTAACCTCAACCTAGTCTAAGATTCCCTTGCCCTGAGTGGAGCTTAGTCCCATCTCGAGGGTGACCCACTGTTGAGCGTAATGAGAAGCATGGTCTAAGGATTGGAGGTTCGTGTAAGGTCTACATGCAGTTGGTGGTTTTAATCCAGTTAAAAGATAAGTATCATTTTCGTGCTTAATTATGTATGTTATGCATGTCTGTGATTCTTGAAATGTTATCATGTGTTTTGTTGCATGTAGGAATTACTCTCAATTCCATTTGAGTTTGTATGGTAGCAGTAACTCTGTGTTATTTGTTTTGACTTCATTAGAAATGCATTATATATATATATATATATATATATGTTCCTCAATGGCATTGCCCGACTTGTTGGTGGTTGGGGACATTACAAATTGGTATCAGAGCATAGAGAGACGTCCAAAAGTGACATTTCCCGACTTGTTGGTGGCTAGGGACGTTACAAATTGGTATTAGAGCTAAGTGAAATGTAAGAGTAGTGATGTTGCTCGGCCTGTTGGTGGCTGGGGACGTTACAAATTTGTATCAGTGCCATGGTTTTGACATTGAGCCTAGATGGGCCATGTTAGTGGTTAACGAGACAAAGATTGCAGAGTTAATTTTTGTCGAAAGGGACAAAATTTGAGGTTCAGAGCATCCCTGGGTGTAAGGAGTGCATCGACAGAGTCTTTGACTCAAAAAGCTTGAGAGAAATAGCTTGAGTTTTCTCTTGAAGGGATGCGAAGATCTGTTGCAAGGAGTGCATAGATCCGAAAGTTGACTAAGTGTTGAAGAAACCCTCTAAGAAGAAAGGGGTTCAAGAAACGAAGCTCAGGAGGAGGAGTGACAACAGTCGTTAGATCAGTTGTTGGAAGGATTCTGGAACGTTAGATCTGTGTCTAGGAAAGCAAAGGAGAGCGCTGAGGAGGAAATAAATACCATGTCGTCAGATATGAGCGAAAAGGATCGACATTCATCTGATCCAGGTTGACAGGTGGCACAATATCCACAACTCTGGAGTGAGAGCACTTCAAAAGTTCTATGATTGATGAGAAAGGGAAATAGCCAAAGTAGATCCCGGTCATTGGTCGCCAGAGGGGTACGCATCAAGAGATCATGTACTTCGGGTGGAAGTACTTCGGGAGGAGGCAAGTGCTGTGAGTTTGAAACTCCTGAAGCCCGAAGTGCCAAAGTCACTCATAGTCATTGATCATGAAGGAGGACACGCGTCAGTGGATCATGAACTCTGGGAGAAAGCACTCCGGGAAAAAGAGAGTGTAGAGGAGTTGGAATTCCCGAAGCCCAAAGAGATGAAGTGGTGAGTCACAATGACATCTCCTAGAGGTGACATGGACCTCTCCTATACCTGCCATGTGCCCCCACCCAGAATGTGGATAATTGTACTATGTGGGCCCTGAGGTTGAATAACATAGTTAAAGGTCGGTGGGCCCACATTGGCGTTTCTCACGATACATCCAGATCGATGGTCAGGAGGAATTGCGGGGACCCAAATTCCACGGGAATTAGTTTCTCAGGGTGGTCCTATAATCCAAACCACGATTTTCTCGGGGGGTTACGTGTCAACGTCAGAGGATTTGCTGGACGAAAGGTAGTTTACTCCAAACCGCAGATGCATGCCCCCGCAATTTGAAAGGTGTTAAGTGAAGTGACTATTTGGTATCTTAGTTCAAGTACAAAAACCATGGGTCCTAGTGGACGTGTGGCACCGGTTGTGAAGTTTGGAGGCTTGAAACTCCGGAAGAATGGTTCATAAGGGAACAAAAGGAAGAACTTTCAAAAGTTTTGTAATGTTGAGGTGTTGAGACGTAATAACTTCACCAAAGGTGACATGGAAGTGTTTGAAGATTAATGGTTCGGGGCATTGGGGGTATGCAGATGTGAAATCCTCTGAAGTCCCGAAGCTCTGAAGCTCCGAAGTCCTAGAGCTCAGATGCCTGAAGTTCCATAGTGGGTGTTAGCCATTGGATGTTGGGTAGTTGTGGACTATTTATCCACCCTACTTCGCGAGTTCGGTAATCTGGAACTCCGATAGATTGTGAGATGTGATTTGAAAAATTTCGAAGCCGGAGGCCCAAGGTCCCGAGTAAGCGACTATTGATCTAGTGCTTGGCCACGTCTCATGGTCACATGGGTTGGGGGCTAAGAGAAAGAGACTAGTGCCCGAACATTATTGCAGAACAGAGAAAATCTTAGAAAGAAAAGATCCGCGGGGATTCTTGATTGATCGAGAATCACAGAAAATGGAATTTGGAAGTTTTCTTTGAATCATATTGGTTTATGAATACTATGGAATTTTGTTAAGGACTGATGGCATGACAAATTTCAGTTGAATGCACATTTTGTTTGCAGAGCTAACGATTTTCAGAACCAAACCGAAATGGAGGAGGCACAAAATGCTTCCAGTTCAAAGAATGAATCTAGAGGAATGGATGTCCATTTTAGAGTTGAAAGGTCAAACTCCAATGGACATGGAGAAGAAATATATAAGGAGGGAAACATGATGAAAATCATTGAAAGATTGCAGAAAGATGTCTGGACTCACAGAGAAGATAACATGAAGCTCATGAAAGCTAGGGATCAACAGGGAGAATTCAACATAAATTTGATACAAATTCTGGAAATGATAGAAAATAAATTGGATAAGGGAAGTGACTCCAGTAAATCAGGAAGTCATGGGTTTCCTGATGAGAAGTGGAAATCAAGGAGTGTTGGCATACACCATCATCATTCCCAAGAGCACTCCAAGAGGAGGGCACACAGTAGTTCAAGCCCATCTCCTATCATAAAGCATATAAGATCTGGAGTGGATGAAATGAAGGGTGAAATGAACAATATTAAACCTCCTACATTTGATGGAGAGAACAAGAAGGAGGAAGATGTCGAGACATGGCTTCTTGGCATGAGGAAATATTTCCAACTACAGAATTATTACTCTCATGCAGAAGGAATAATTGTAATGTATCAATTGAAATGAAAGGCATCCATGTGGTGGGATCAACTTGTGTAGGTGTGACACATTAAAGAGAAAATTTTTACTTGGAAGGAATTCAAGAAGCATTTCAAAAAGAAATACTTAACTAAGAGATACTATGACAGAAATATGAAAGAGTTCTTTGAACTCAAGCTGGTTAGTATGTCCATTGATGTATATGAGCACAGGTTTTTGGAATTTATGAAGTATGTCCCTTTCATCAAAGATGAGACTGTCATAATTCAAAGGTATTTGAGTGGACTGCCACCTTCCATTAGTGACAAGATCTATTATGATGATCCTAAAACTATGGAAGAAACTATAAGGAGAGAAAAATTCTTATATGAGAAACAAAGAGAAAAGCCCACTTTCCAGAAGGCTTGGGATGACAAGAAGAAGTTCAAGAAAGAGTAGAGGCAGAAGGGAAACAAACCTCCCTTTTTCAGAAACAGTCCTCAAGGACAACCATATTTTAGAGAGTAGAGAATGGTTGAAGTAAGGGGACAAAGGCCAAGGAAGACTCCCATTCAATGTTGGGGCTGTCAGGGAAACCACAAGTACAAAGATTGTCCCCACAAAAATGGCAAAGTGAGAGTTGTCCACAATGTTCATCAAGTAGAAATAGTGGAGGACACGGGCAATAGAATACCAAGGATCTATGCATCCCTGGACAACAAGAAAGATGAATTTCAATCACACATGATTGAAGTTGAAGGTGTGATCAATAACCATACCTTTCCTATTTTAATTGATTCAGGGGCGAGTCATAGTTTTATAGATCCTAGAATTGTGGAAAGTTTGCATTTTCCAAGAAGCAAGCATGGACAATATTGGTTAGTGAAGTTGGCTACAGGAGCCAAGAGAAAGGTTGTTGAGTTGGTTAAGTCCTATCCAGTGGACATGAATGGATTGAGTACAAGGGATGAATTGAACATCTTACCTTTAGGTTCCCATGACTGTCTAATTGGGATGGATTGGTTGGACCAGCACCATGCCATCTTATACTATGGTAAAAAGGAATTCACTTGTCTGGATGAGGAAGGAAACCCAAGGAAAGTGCATGGAATCTCAAGGGAAGTTACTTTAAGAGAAATCTCAGCAATGCAGTTGAAGAAGTGTTAGAAGAAGGGATGCCAAATATTTGCAGCTCATATGGAAGAAGCACCTGAGGATAAGGTGTCAAATATTGAAGACAATGCAATATTAAAAGAGTTTGAATATGTATTCCAGGAGGTATCGAGACTACCCCCGAAGAGAGATATTGATTTCTCTATAAACTTGATGCATGGAGCAGCTCCAATGTCAAAAACTCCTTACATAATGAGTACACCAGAGATGAAAGAACTGCAATTGAAGCTTGAAGAAATTCTGAATAAGGGGTATATACGCCCAAGTGTGTCACCTTGGGGTGCCCCGGTCCTGTTCATGAAGAATAAAGATGGGAAATTAAGATTATGCATCGATTTCAGACAGTTGAACAAAGTGACTATTAAGAACACGTATCCATTGCCAAGGATCGATGATCTCTTTGATCAGTTGAACAATGCCAAGATATTTTCAAAAATAGATCTCAGGTCAGGGTACCACCAGGTAAGGATAAAAGATGAAGACATCAACAAGACCACCTTCAGAACAAGGTATGGTCATTATGAATTCACAATGGTGCCATTTGGGTTATCAAATGAACTTTTTGTTTTCATGTGCCTAATGAATGGTGTATTTAGAGAATATCTAGACAAGTTTGTCATAGTATTTTTGGATGACATCCTGGTGTATTCCAAGTCGGAGGATTAACATGAAAATCATCTGAAGATGGTGTTGCAGGTTCTAAAATAGCACCAAATGTATGCCAAATTGAGAAAGTGCTCATTTTATCAAAATCAGATCCATTACTTGGGGAATATCATTTCAAAGGATGGGATAGCAGTGGATCCTGAGAAGATAGAATCCATTAGAGAATGGCTAGCGCAAAAGAATGTGACATAAGTCAGATCCTTTATGGGTCTAGCTGGCTGTTACAGAAGGTTCATTGCAGGGTTCTCAAGGATATCTCACCCCATCACTTCCTTGCAAAGGAAGGAGAAGAAATTTCAATGGATAGAAGAATGTGAGAGAAGGTTCCAAAAATTGAAGCAGTTGTTAACCAGTGCTCCAATCCTGAGGATTGCAGATCCGAATGAATATTTTGTAGTGTGTATAGATGCATGCAAGGAAGGACTGGGAGGATTCCTCAGTCAGAATGGTTTTGTAATAAGTTATGAATCTAGAAAGATGAAGGATCATGAAAATAACTATGCAACTCATGATTTGGAGTTGGCATCCATAGTGCACGCCTTGAAGAAATGGAGGCACTACCTCATGGGAAGGAGGTTTTAACTGAGGACAGACCATAATGGTCTGAAGTATTTGTTTGATCATCCAATCTTGAATGTTAGGAAGAGTAGATGGTTGGAATTCCTTTGTGAGTATGACTTTGATATCAAGCACATCAAAGGAAAGGAAAACAAAGTGGTTGATGCATTTAGCAGGAGAGTGCACGAACTACATGCTACAACCATTATCATGTACCAAACTGATAGTAAAGGAAGAATTTCAAAACCTTCAAATGAAGATTTGCAGTACATGGAATTGGTGGCAAAGCTACATCAAGGTAAGATGCTACAAAAAGTGGAAGATTATAAATTGCAAGCTAAAGGAACACTCCTATACAAAAATATAATCTATGTACCTAATTGTCAGGAATTGAGAATTATGATCTTGAAATAAATGCATAATGTTCCTTACGCTGGGCATCCTGGATATCATAAAACAGTGGCAATATTCAAGAGCCATTACTTTTGTCCAGGTATGAAGAAGGAAATTGCAAAATACATCACTAGATGTATGGAGTGCTAGAAGGTCAAAGATGAACATAGGAACCCAGCAGGGTTGCTACAGCCTTTACCCATTCCTGAGTGGAAGTGGAAAGTTGTGACAATGGATTTCATTACAGGATTACCTAGAAAAAATAAGAAACATGATTCCATCATGGTGGTGGTGGATATGATTACGAAAGTTTCCCATTTTATTCCATTGAAGACTACTCACAAGGCAACTAATGTTGCCGATATCTATATGAGGGAAGTAGCATGATTGCACAGTATTCCCAAAACAATTGTGTCTAACAGAGACCCAAAATTTACCTCAAAATTCTTGAAGGGGTTATTCAAAGGATTCGGAATGAATCTAAACTTCAAAACTGCTTATCATCCTGAGTCTGATGGGTAGACAAAGAGGGTGAAACAAGTGATAGAAGATATGCTAAGGATATATGTGATGGACAAACCATCTATATGGGAATACTACCTACACTTGCTAGAATTTGCCTACAAAAATGGGTATCAAGCATCACTGAAGATGAGCCTGTTTGAAGCAATTTATGTCAAAAAGTGCAACACACCAGTAAACTGGGATAATCCAGTTGATAAGGTAGTGTTGGGCCATAGTTTCTCAAGGAAATGGAAGAACAAATGTTGAAGATTAATTAGAATTTGAAGGTTTCCCAAGACAGGAAGAAACATTATGATGATAAGAACAGAACCCATAGGGAGTTTAAAGTGGGTGATCATGTTCTCTTGAAAGTGAAAGCCAATAGAAATTCCCTGAAGCTGGGAAACTGTTCCAAGTTGGCAGCCATATATTGTGGGCCATTTAAAATCCTAAAAAGGATTGGACTAATTGCATATATGCTTGCATTGCCTGCATCCATGACTGTGCATAATGTGTTTCACGTTTCATTTCTTAAGAAATATATACCCGATCCTAATCATGTGATTGATTGGAATGTGATTCAGGTGGAGCAAGAAGGCGTCTTGTAGGTGCGCCCGGTGTGCGTATTGGACCAGAAGAGAAAAAAACTCCAGAATCGAGTCATAGGGCTTGTAAAGGTCCAGTAGGCCTGGTACGGTCCTAAGGATGTGACATGGGAGCATGAGGATGCTATTCGGGAAGAATACCCACATCCTTTTGAGGATTTTGAAAATCTTGCTGATGTTGTGTAAATAAGTTTCACTAATGATAGTAAAAAAATAAGGGGAGGGGATTGTAATATCCCCAAGGACGAGTCCCAGTTGTATTTATGAATTGAAACATGTTTCTTAGGCTAGTGAGCCAAGAAATTATAAGCTACGGGCTTATGTGTTTATTAGGCCGGAGAGCCTAGGTGCCAAAGGCCAGGATCCTGTTTTGTACATGTAATTATTCATATCAGTAATATAAAAAAACATTGCTACGTGTAGACCGACCACGAAGAAAGAGTGATGGGGGACTAAGAATCCAATAGGCTGGGTAAGGGAGAGGGGGCTGAGAGGTTGGAAAGAGGGGCTAATATTAAGGGCTTAAGTCCAAGAGAACAATAATTTATTAATATTCCAAAAACTGATTAGAAGGATATGTTTTTATCCTAAGTTCTTTTGGGAGGACGTCTGACTTCCAAATGGAAAGGAACGTGCTTCATGGGCGACATGTGTTGGCCTAGGCACATGAAATTTAAGCAGGAAAGTCAACTTGTTGGGGGGTTCACTTCCCATTCTTCGATCCTCGCCTAACTTGTTTGGCCTCTATCGTCGACCTCTGCATATTCTTGCACCTATCAAACCACTAACTAGGGAAGCGACCTATTTTTTCCTATGAATCCCAACATATCTGCACTTTCCAAAACTAAGCCATACTATGCCTTACCGCATTTTTGGTTGTTTCCATTCCTTGAACTATATTGAACCTTTGCTGTTGTCCTCACCTTGTTGGAACTGATTTGAATATTGGTTGAATAGGTGGGTTGTCAGACCCGTGGTTGAAGAGGCAGGTTGTCAGGACTGTGAGCAACTCTCTCCAGGTGAAGAGAGTTTTCTGGGAAGTGGTTTTCTCCTAGAGAGAGTCCAGCACCAGCTACGAATCTCTGAGAATTTATGGTCTGGCCTATTGCCGAGACCCTCAAAGGGGAAGTGGAGCAACTGATGGACTGTGGAATAATGAATGTGCATATTCCAGGGGTGGAACATGCATGTGGGGAATGAGAGTCTATGAGTAGTGGGCGTAAGAAGGCTCCTGGAGAGAATCCTTCTAGTTGCACTGTACAATTTCTTGTAACCTCAGCCTAGTCTAGCATTCCCTTGCCCTGGGTGGAGCTTAGTCCCAACTCGGGGGTGACCCACTACTGAGTGTAATGAGCAGCATGGTCTAAGGCTGGGAGGTTCATGGAAGGTCTGCACGCAGTTGGTGGTTTTACTCCAATTAAAAGATAAGTCTCATTTTCGTGCTTAATTATGTATGTTATGCATGTCTGTGATTCTTGAAATGTTATCATGTGCTCTGTTGCATGTAGGAATTACTCTCAATTCCATGAGTCTGTATGGTAGCAATAAGTTTGTGTTATTTGTTTTGAATTCATTAGAAATGCGTGTTATATATATATGTATGTTCCTCAGTGGTGTTTCTCGGCCTGTTGGTTGTTGTGGACGTTACAAATTGGTATCAGAGAATAGAGAGACGTCTGAAAGTGATGTTGCCCGACCTATTGGTGGTTGGGGACTTTACAATTTGGTATCAGAGCTAAGTGAAGTGTCAGAGTAGTGATGTTTCCTGACTTGTTGGTGGATGGGGATGTTACAAGAAATTTTTGAAAACAATGCCATATTTTTTCTTTTCTATGTTACTTCTCTTTTGGATTTTATATGGATAAAAGGGTGATAGAACCACCCTATATGCTTTGATTCCTTTGTTTGAGTTTTGGAAAGCACACGACTACTAGGAGATGATGCAGTTCTCATGTACTCTACAATGAGAACAAGTACCTAAGTAGGAGCTAGATGTTATCCCCATTTTTGGATAACTAAGGATATTATGTCTCGAGGCCCTCGAGTTGTAGATATGGAGTGTCGAGAGTCTACATGACTAGCAATATCCTTTTGCATAGATGGAGACTCTTCTCACCACCACAAAGGTCGTAGATTTTTAGATGACATCCACCACACCAGCTGGCTTCCAATAGGAAATGGGCCTTTCTCCATGAGGTACAAGTCAGGTATTATGGTGAGTGTCATTTCAATATTTGAGGCATTTGAGTATGTTTTATCTTAGACTACTATATATTTCATGACATATGCTTGGACATTATGCCTTTTTCCATGCTTCACCTTGGTGGTTGACATTGTGGCCTAGTAAGTGGTCTTCCTTGGAGATGGGTTTTCTACTAGGAATTCCCTTGAAGATCCATCGTACAGTTACGAACCATACTTACCACTTTCCATCACTATTTCCCCCCATTTCCTCATCTCTTGGGATTTTAGGGTGTATTGACCCAAGAAGGGCTTGTCCCTCATTCTATGGGAAGAAGGGGCTAAACTCCCATAGGGATTGTTGTTGGTTAAAATATACAATCCTATGTATAAAAATTCTAGATGCTTCGCCCATGGATCACCCAAGAAAGCAATGAAATGCTTATCTTTGAGAAAAAGGGGACACACAAGAAATATGATTATGAATTCTTAAAAGGTTAGTTGGAGGATAGGAGGTCTCATCACAAGTTGGCATATCATGTTCATGGATATCTAGTGGTATGAAATTAGCATCATCTGTGTAGAGTTCCCGCAGAAACCCCGATAGATCTAGAATTCTAGTTAAATTGAACACAATTTTTTTTTGATATTCAAGAGATGAGAGAAAGTTTTTGCTCCATAAATCAGAGAATTATATTAATAAAAAATGAATATACATGAGCAACCATCCTCAAAAAACAAGAGAGGAGGTGAATATATAGAATTTCCAACATAGAAATTCTAGTCAAAAAAAGCTAGAAATAGCTAAAATAGGTGTCATAAGCTAAGGGAGACCACATAGTTCGACCTAGACCACTAAATATATATGTCACACACTCATTAATGTCCACAAGAGTTAATTGATGCACATTAACTCACTTAAGCTCACTTAACTGACAAGAGAAGCAGTTCCAACTCACTTAACTGACCCTAAATAGTAGTTACTAATAATAGTAACAACAAAAATCATTAATTAAGGAATAAATATCTCACTCAAAGAGGAGGTGCACATTCCCTAATAATAGATGAGTTTTTTCATTGGGGAGTTGGAATAAATCATGAATAAATCAAGAAAAATCAAGAAAATCAAGAACTGGAAGTTGAGTCTTGATCTAAAATTAGCAGTTTTCCCTAAAATCTAGGGATGAGGCGCCCTTCTTCTCTATGTGGAAACATTAGGTGAAATAAAGTGTAAATGAATTTATTAACCAATATATAGGATTCTAAGCTAGTTATAAACTAATGTAAGTTAGGGATATGCTCCAACACCCCCCCTTAAGCCTAACTGTAATGACAAAACATTTGAGTCCCGACAACTTGGCCATTTTAGGTACTCATTACATAAAAGAATTCCTCATGAAAAGAGGAAGGAGAGAAAACCTCGTGGGAAACCCCCCCACCCCCAAAAGAGGAAAAAAAAGGATGAGTGGCCAAAAGTGACCTACTTAGTTGTCTCCACCACTCCAAGCATAGCTCTTAGTTCTTAAAATTTCTTTTCAGTGAAGGACTTGGTGAAGATGTCTACAACCTCAGAGTGTGAATTTGGATATGAACCAAGTGACATATAGAAATTTATGGGAAACAAAGGTTTTGTGGCTTCCAAGGCTTGAGGAGCCCAAAAAAACTGTGATCTAGTCCTTCTTGTATCCGTAGGATCACCGACTAGTTCACCCACATATTGCAGGGTTTTCTCTGCCCAAGTTGGCAACTGAGTTGGAGAAGCCATGACCTGCTCCTCATCCTCTATATCAGACCTGAAATACTACTTTGATGGCTATTATGAAGTGCTCAAAGAAGTTTTTGACTCCTCCTCATCAGTGACAACAAGCGGTTCCTCGATAGGGTCTTCTGAAAAATCATGCAGTGATTCTTCTTCAAACTTCACACTTCGAGCTAGAATGAACTTTTCAGTGTGAGAGTCCAGCAATCTATATCCTTTGACACCTTCAGGATATACAAAAAATATGCATTCAAAACTTTGAGGCTCCAAAGCCTTGCTCTTATCTGTCGGAATGTGAGCCCATGCTTGTGAACCAAAAATACGAAAGTGCGACACTTTCAGTTTCTTACCGGTCCAACATTCAAAAGGAGTGGTGCCTTTGAGTGATTTTTGAGGAAATCAATTCTGAATGTATGAAGACAAATTAATAGCTTCAGCCCATATCTTGGGAGCTAATGATTTCGACTGTAGCATACAATTTGCCATCTATTTTAAGGATCGGTTTTTCCTCTCTGCAACACCGTTCTGTTGTGGTGTATATGGAACTGTGTGGTGTAGTTGTATACTAATTGAAGGCTATGGGAATGGGCCCGTAATGTCACTGTGAATCATCCAAAGAGGTGAAGAATCTCTTTGTGCCTTCCCTTTGTCAAACTTTTTCTCTGGATGCTTGCCAAGAATGCATCCTTGACATACACCGCTTGTGAATTTAATAGCTGGCAATCCTTCTACCATGTTTTCCTCGCTGAGTTGATGCAAGTACTTATAGTTTAGATGGCCAAATATTTCATGCCATAACCTGATGATATCATTAGATTGTGACAGAAATACAGTGCTAATATATTTAGGAACAAAGTGGGAGAAGAAATACAAACGAGAACAGTGATCTGCAATTCCATGTGCAAGCTGTGAGCCTGTGGAAATGTCGGTAATCACTGTGGAGTCCGGAGTGAACTCCACATTCCTTCTAGAGCTGGAATGAGTGATCTGATATATTGAAAGAATATTTGCGAACATATAGGGAAAATTAAGCACATTTGTGAAGCATCCCCCTTCAAGATCAACAATTCCTTCTCCGCACACCTTTGTGGGTGTGGCATCTCCCAAGTAAATTGGGGATCTGGTGCTTTCTTCGATGGAGGAAAATTCATCTTTTGATGCAGCCTTATGGTTTGATGCACCTGAATCAAGGATCCAAGATGATGGAGTGGATGTGACATCCATTAAAACATGACCATCTCGTGCGCTCCCTCCTGTTCTGTTATTATCTTTCTTTGCATTTTCGGGCATCGTGAGATTGTGCTACTGCAATTGCTTAGCCATCTCATCGATAGTCTTCCTCATGCAATTTTTTTCGAGATGAAAAACTTTGGAAAAGTAGCTGAAAAGTGTTCTTTCCTTCTTCTTCTTCTTACCCTTAATCTCATAAGAGTTCTCTAAGGATTGTGCGAATCTCTCCTTCTTCGATTCATGAAATTTACTCGTTCCTTTTTTCTTGTCTTTTCCACTGCTCTTTGGAGCATCAGTAGTCGCAAGTGCTTGGTTCTTGGAATGCTTGATGGCACCCATTTGGACTATATTAGCTTTCTCTTGAGTCAATGTTGCAATGAAATAATTCAATGGAGACATTTTCCATTTTTTCTGAGTCAATTTAGATGCTTGAAAAGACGACACAAATACGAAATATTCAGGACCTAGTTTCGAGAGAATTGAAAGGATGAGTTGTTCTTCCCCTTTCGTGACTCCACATGCATTAAGTTCAACTAGGAGGGATTTGAACTTGGTGAAGAATTATTTCAGGTTGCTAAAATGAATAGGACTTAGGGATATGAGTTCATTCTCCAGTTGATACACTCTCATTGTATCCTACTTGCCGAATAGTCCTTCCAATGTGGTCCAGACCACATCGGGAGTAGTGGATCCACTGACATGAAAGAGGAGATCTATGGAATTTGATAGGTACATCATCCCAATTGCTTCATATAATTTATTGAAATACTTTATCTTCTCCGCTGCAGCGGTCGGTTCTTTCTCCATTTCCATTGTTACCCGGTAAAGCCCTTTGCTTCAGAGGAGCAGAGAGATCTCTGTCTTCCATTCGAAGTAATTGAAAGGATTTAGAATGAGTTTTGTGGGCTGAGGGAGATGATCCATTGCTTCTTTCTTCACCTCTTGATGATATATACCTGAAAATAAAACCATGTACAATCCACTAGATTCAATCTAGCTCTGATACCATGTAGAATTCCTATAGAAACCCTAATAGATCTAGAATTCTAGTTAAATTGAACACAAAACATTTGTTGATATTAAAAAGATGAGAGAAAGTTTTTTCTCCATAAATCAGATAATTATATTAATAAAAAATGAATATACATGAGAAACTATCCTCAAAAAAGAAGAGAGGAGGTGAATATATAGAATTTCCAACATAGAAATTCTAGTCAAAAAAAGCTAGAAATAACTAAAATAGGTGTCATAAGCTAAGGGACACCAAATAGTTAGACCTAGACCACTAAAGATACATGTCACACACTCATTAGTGTACACAAGAGTTAATTGATTCACATTATCTCACTTAATCTCACTTAAGCTCACTTAACTGACAAGAGAAGCAGTTCCAACTCACTTAACTGACTCGAAATAGTAGTTACTAATAATAGTAACATAAAAAATCATTAATTAAGGAATAAATCTCTCACTCAAAGAGGAGGTGCACATTCCCTAATAATAGATGAGTTTTTGCATGGGGGAGTTGGAATAAATCATGAATAAATCAAGAAAAATCAAGAAAATCAAGAACCAGGAGTTGAGTCTTGATCTAAAATTAGCAGTTTTTCCTAAAATCTAGGGATGAGGCGCCCTTCTTCTCTATGTGGAAAAATTAGGTGAAATAAATTGTAAATGAATGTATTAACCAAGATCTAGGAGTCTAATCTAGGTATAAATTAATGTAAGTTAGGGATATGCTCCAACAATCTGGTCATCGAGCCAGGGAAACGACTCTTAGTTGCATGGTTGAGAGAAAGGGGGTCTCATCAAAAGCCAACCTTCTCGTTTCCCATAGGTATTTGTGGGTGACACTGTGATTATCAGGACACCATGCTAGTGTAGTGGCCTTCAACTTGTCCTTAAATTATGAATAACATCAAAATGATGGGCTTGGAAAAACTGCATTGCAAACGGAGGTACCACACACCCTTTACAAAGGCACACATGAATGAGACACTACAACCCCTTGTATGTAATGAACCCCATGCCCATTGAGTATTGAACCTTAACCACTTCACCCACTTTACATGGGTTAGAGAGGGATCTCTTGGAAACTCTCTTTGACCTAGGGAAATATATACCCAATAGGAAACCTCGTCAACCCTCCCATATTCAAGCTTGACAAGTCGCAAAATGTCTTTGAGAACTTAATTGTTTGACAAGGTAATATTTGATGCATATGATTAGGTGGCTCATTTATTGACTTGATTTACTTGTCATGATATTTTGATTTTAGATCCTTGGAGGGCGTGTTTTTTTATGTTTGTAGGACCTAGTTGGTAGATAGTTTTGGAGGAACAAGCCTAGCTTGGGATTCCATGGGGCTTGAAGCCCACAGGTTGGATGCCAAGGGATCACATGCCAGATAAGAGAGATGAAACTCCAGAGGACTAGAAGTCATGGTAGAAAACCTAACCTATCCCTCACATGCAAAACGTTTTTCCTAGGAGAGGCGAAATGTCACCCTTAGAGGCATGGCATCATCTAGGGGGGCCATGGTTTGGTGGTGAGTTTGATATGCATTGGAACAAGGAAATTTTGTCAATTTTGAGGCTTTGACCCTGAAGTAAGTAACTTGGATGCTTCACATATGCCTTTGGGAAGCCTTTCTACAATCCTCCATCACTAATGAATTTCTTCTAGTGCCAAAACGTCCCCTAAAGGGGTGACGCCTTTCTAAATTAGGGTTTTCTTTGTGAAAAAAAAATTGAAATTAAAGTGAATAGTTTAATATTACATTGTGAAAAGGGGAAAAATTAGGGCTGTTGACCCCTAGTCTTTTTTTTACCCTAAGTTATGTGGATAAACTATCTTAGTGACATTTTGTATAAATAAGAGATAATAAGATCTCATTTGCACATAACTCTCCCTCTTGTGAGAAGTACATGGACTAAAATTTTCGCTACACTTGGAGTATTTTGCCTCTTGTGCTATGGATTGATGTATTTTGGTTATGGTTATTGATGGTGATTATTCACTATCTCTTGGAGGTCACTTCTAGATTATTGTGGAGGTTTACTTTGGCATGTTAAAAGGCTTTTCTTGGATTGGTATGGTTTCTTACTTTGATATTGTCATTGGTAATTTAAGTTAAGGTTGTTTTGGCTAAAGATAGATAGGGAGTATAAGGATATACACATCTATATTAGTTTCCACCATAATTATCAAGCTTATAAAGTTATTTGCAAGGGTTTTGTTGAGGAAGTAAGAGGATTTACACCTGTCAATTTCAAACCCTAGATAGGCTACTTACCTTGGGAAGTAAGAGTATTTACTCCCCCAAGGGTTTAGTATTCCTAGAGATTTCTTTAAGACCCCATTAACCCATAACTAAAGGAACTAATCTTGCATTAGAGATATAGATTGGTGCATTGGGAAACATGAAAGTTTCAACTTTTGGTCCTCTCTCACTTGAGTTTTGTTCCCCTAACCTTGAGCTACCTTGCCTCATTGAGGCATCCCCTTTCAAGCATAATTTCTTGCTTCTGTGGTAAAACTAACCTACAGCCATTAGGGCTTCTCTAACCATAGCCTACTAACCCTAAATATCTCCTAAACTAACCGTAGACTAGTCCTAAAAATATTCCCTAAGCTTCTACTAACCTAAGTGCACTTATTGAGCTAACTGGTGGATGATTTGATTGGATACTTTTTCTTAAATAAGTCTTGTTTTTATACAGACATAAGGATGGTAATTTCACTGTAGAAACCCTAACCTAAAATCACTCATAACTTGTGTTTTCATTGTCAAGCGTTGCTACGAATTTGCCAATTTATTCTACTTGCTTTAATACAATTTTTGAGTGGTTTCTTTGCAAGTTTTAGTGGCTGAATTCACTTCTTTCACAACAAGTTTTATACAGCCATAAGGGTGCAAAATACTTCTAAATACATCTTTTATGACAACCATAATTTATTGCTGAAGTCTCATGCTACAGACCATGAAATTCTCTAGTGTTTATCTGCCTTGTTTCAAGCATTTTTCATTTGACTTTGAGAATTTTTTCTAGAATATTTATTTTTTGTTTTATTGCTGATATATATTTTCATTCATTTCTGCAAATCAGGGACATCAATCCTAGCTTGATGAACCAACTAACATATTATACTGGATAATCTTTTTTCTTGTGTCTCAGGCAGGTACCAACTTCTCGAAAATTCATCCAAGGCTTTGGAAACCTCAAGACAACCTAAGACTCATTATCAACCTTCCTTTTTCATCCAAAATATTGATCTTTATGGGCTTCACTCTTTCCATTTTCGTTTTCACCTTCCATTCCCCGTAGGGTCATCGAGATCGCCTCCCTAGAGTGACTTAGTCACCCTTGAAGCATGAGACCTATATCGAGGTGACATTGGGTATAGTGTCCTTAACTTGGGGCCACTACTGGGGAGAATTTTGAATCCTCTTCAAAACTCCAACGACACTTTGGCAAGCTATCTAGAATCCTTTATCCCTTAGCTTGCCTAGAAACTCCACCTAAGGGAAGTTTCCTTTCCACCTTTCTTGATGATATCTTCTTGGAGCTCATCTGGTAACTCCACTTCCCTAGAACCCTCTTTTCCATTTTCCCCTTTTCATTTCTTGATGAGCCTTGATCTCATCTAGTGACTTCATTGAAGTATTTCCCTCAATGATGGAAACATGGCTCTTTGGTTCTTTCATGAAGCATACAAGGCCTTAGTGGTCGAAGCTATTGAAGGATATCCAAATAAGTACCCTATAAACCAATTTGATGTCCTGCCAAATTTCGACAGTAATCCATTATTGGTCATAGCGCATGTTGCTAAGTTTACCAGATGCATCTACTATGAGGGTGTATTGCATGAGCATGTATGCCTATGGTTGTTCTCACTGTCCTTGGGAAATGAACAAAAGGATTGGATTAAGAATTATTTCAATTCAAGAAGTACATATTCTTTGATGATCCTCATCAGAGATTTCCTTAAATGTTGGGGACCATAATCTCAAATTCTTAAAGATACAATTCAAGACTTGAAGGATGATTTTTCAAGAGAAGGTTTTGACCTTGATCCTACTGAAGGCTTGAGAGAAATGATTCTTCCATAGTTTTTTGAAACAACAATTGAAAGACAAGAAGTCGACAAGAGAAATGAGGAGAGTTTTGAGTGCCTCAAGGAAAGCAAAAAATAATATGACGAATTTTGTGAACAACTAATAGAACTTTGTCCCAACAAGGAATTTTTGGCTAACGTCTCTCAACCTAGAGAGGAAGAGTATAGCACCATCATCGACCATCATGAGGAAAATCCTACGCTAAATTCGGCTTGGGAAGTGGCCATTACATATTTTGGAACAAGATTATTATACGACAATGTGACCGGGAAGTATGGGTACCAGGAAAACTTCCCAACCGACGATGAACCTCTCTCCATGCCTAAGGATGTCTACAAAATCGTTAGATATCAAGATCAAGATGATGAGTTCACTAATCCTATTTATGAATAACAGATTGAAGAAGATCTAGATGAGACATATTATGAATATGAAGTATCTTCTCTTCCACTTGATGAGGACATCCAGACATCTACTTCTCCTACACATCAAGAAGAGAACATGATGAGTTATAATCCTTTTGAAAACTTTGATGGCGCTTTGTTCCATGAATTTGGAATTGAAGAAAAGGGATCTCAATGAAGTTTCTCTTGCAGAAGGCCTTAAGGAGACATTGTTATTGACTTTTCCTTTTGATGAAAATGAATTTCTCCAGTCTTCCGAAGAAGTAATCAACTCCTATGATGCAGATGAATTCATGGAACAACCCACATATATAGTTGACGATCACATTGATGATTTCATACATACTGGGAGATGAAGATGGGATTTGGGTTGTTTCATTTTTTATGAAGATCCTATCTATGACATTGAAGGCACATATCGAATAAAGGATACATAAATCATTTCCTTAGATTATTTCTTTTTACAACTGGATGGGCCATATATGTGCCAACTTGATGATGACATGGTTACATATTTTTTCCATCCATTCGAGGATGATCCAACACAACATTTTTAGGATGATTTTAGGCTATCCCTTGATATATACCCTTTTGAGGATGCATATTTTTTCTATGAGGACTTTCATCCATTATGCTCATATTTTGATAGACATCAGGTCATGGCTAACCCAAGATAGTTCGAGGTCTACATTACCTAAAAAAAGTCCATTCATGTTGAGACTTTGGGAAGGGATCTGCAAACAAAGAAGATACATTTCCTGATTCTGACACAGAACTTTCTCTCTAATGTTGTGCCTTACCCCATTTCCTCTTGTTTGGGAAATCATAGGATTTTCTGTGGATCTCATGTCCTTTCTCAGCCTTCAGGGATAAATGATTTTCTGAGTGAATATGAAGATGATTCATCATCTATATATGGTATCCCTCTTCATAGATGGATTGATTAGGCTTGTGGCTGCACTTTTAGATGGGATGGTCAGACCGATAGTTTCTTTTTCCAGTAGGACTTCCTCCCTCCCACCCATCTCAATGAGTTTTATTTCATTATAGATTATCTGTGTGTTTATACTCATGATTATTATGTGCTTGAATTATCTTTGTTGTATTGCATGATTAAGTATAGGGGGAGATACTTTGATGAGGCGACCATTTGGTTGCATTGGTTGTATGAATTCAGCTAACATCATCCATCACTCGATCTCCAGGGCCCCCAGGCCCTAGGTAAGTAGGTAGGTCATTTTGATTTCCTTGCATTTGAAACTTTATTACTCATATTAGTTTAGATTCATTTCATTTTAATTTTGTTCTACTTGCATATTGATTTCATGCTTAGTTTAGAAATTTTTGAAAAAAAGGCCAAAATTTTTCTTTTATAGATTAGATTTTCTTTTGGATTTTATATGGATAAAAGGGTGATAGAACCACCCTAGATGTGTTGATCCATTTGTCCAAGTTTTGGTAGGCACAAGACTATCAGGAGATGCGGTGGTTCTCATTCCATCTATGGAGAGAACAAGTCCCCAAGTAGGAGCTAGATGTTATCCCCATTTTGTGGATAGCTAAGGATATTATGTCTCAAGGCCCTCAGGTTGAAGATATAGAGTGTCGAGAGACTACATGACTAACAATATCCTTTTGCATAGATGGAAACCCTTCTGACCACCACAAAGGTCGTATATTTTTAGATGGCATCCACTACACCATCTGGCTTCCGAGAGGCAATGGACCTTGCTCCATGAGGTACAAGTCAGGTGTTATGGTGAGTGTCATTTCAATATTTGAGGCATTTGAGTATGTTGTATCTTATACTGCTTTATATTTCATGACATATTCTTGGACATTATGCCTTTTTCCCTGCTTCACCTTGGTGGTTGACATTGTGCCCTAGTAAGTGGTCTTCCTTGGGGATGGGTTTTCTACTAGGAACTCCCTTGAAGAGCCATTGTACCTATAACACCCCAAGGCTAAGCCCTTGATGAATTGTAGTTATGTTTATAGGATGGCGAGACAAGTGTTTATAAGATGAACTAATTATGTGATTATTAGGCTAGAGAGCCCATATGCTAAGGCCAATGTTCTTGATTTTGTATATGTAAATACTCACATCATTAATAAAATTACATCATTTCTTGTAGACCGACCATGAAGAAAGAGTTATGGGGGACTAAGCTCCACTAGGTAGGGTAAGGGAAGGGGCTAAGTGTCTATGTATAGGGGATAAGCTAGAGGGATTACCTCTAAAGGGATGATATTATATTATTTTTTCTTAAAGGCTAAGGTTTGACATAATTTGTGTTGTCCTAAGTTCCTGGGAAAAGGGAATGAGTGTTAAGTGGAGCTCATTTAGCTTTAGGAATACATGTTTCAACCTGGGCGCATGCAGTTAATAACTAGAAAAGTCATCTCGTTGGGGTTTTCCTCTCACCATTCTCACGATGGGCGCCATTCTAGAAGCCTGCCATAGTCTCCACAGATTCATGCACTGATCCATCCTCTCCATCGTCGACCTCTGCAACATTCACACACCTCTAGAACCTACATGCATTTTGATCTATCCCGTATTTTTCCTGTGAAGAAAATCACACCTGTACTTTGACTGAGCCCATACCGTGCCTTAACAATTTTGCTGATGCTGCCAACGAAGTTCCTTGGTTGAGTGTGGCTTGTTGCCATCATCTGTTCTATACCAAGATTTTATGCTTCCATCATTGTCACGCGAATTGAATTAGGAGTTGTATTGAAGAGGTGGGTTGTCAGGCCCGTGGGCTGAAGAAGCAGTTTGTCACGCCTGTAAGAAAATATCTCCAGGTGAGAGAGTTTGTTTAGGAAGTGATTTTCCTAGAGGGATGCCAATGAAAACTATAGTTCTCTGAGAATTCCTGTCTGGCCTATTGTTGAAGCCCTAGAAGGGAAGTGGGGCAGGTGACAGACTGATGAGCAGAGAAGGGGCACACTTCCTGGGGTGGGACAACCATGTGGGGAATGAGAGGTTGTAGGATGTTAGTGTGAGCTAAATCTTAGGATAAAATCCTTCCGGTTGATCTGTGTGACCTTCCTATTGTCCTTGCCAAGCCTTGAAATCCCTTGCCCGATGGAGTTTAGTCCTGGCTCGGGGGCGACCCACTGCTGAGTGTGATGAGCATCGTGGTCTAAGGATGGGAGGTTCGTGGGAGGTTTGCACACAGTTGGTGGTCATCAATTAAAAGATAAGTACCAAATATTTGTTCTATGTATGACGTGTATCTTGAAAACAAGTTATAATTTTATTAAAATTGTCTGCATATATTGTATGTATGTTTAATGTTGTTTCCACATGAATTAGTGTATGAACATAGTGCTATAACTATTTAAATTGCATTAGATAGATATGTATATAAATATGTGTGGTATCATAGCATGAAATGTATTTGGTGGCATGGCCTGGCCTATTGTTTTAAGGCCGGGGATGTCACAAATTGGTATTAGAGCATAAAATAAAAGATATAGTTGATTGGGTAGTGTTACACAACAAAGTTTGATGGCCGAGGATGTTACAAAGTGGCATCAAAACCAAGGTTTCAACACTAATCCTGGATGGGCCATGTCAGTGTAATTTGAAGAAAAAGTTTCGGAAAAGGTGTTGGACACACCTACCACACTTAGAGGGGGGGTGAATGAGTGTGGGGCTCTTTTTCCAAAAATACTCTTTACAAAAACTCCTTAGTTAACATTCAACATTTATTCATTACCCATTGTTTTCATTTATAACCAGTTAGATAAGAACATATATCAACAACATATCATCATCAAGTCATCACTACAAGGAACACAAAGAACACAAGATGTATGTACAATTTTTCTTTTTATTATGGACAACAATCCGGGGGTTTATCAACAACAACTGAATAGAGTAAAACTCTACAAGAGCACTAGCTCTATTATGCAAGACTCAACTTACATACTCAACACCAACTGAGATGAGGCAAAAATCCTCAACAAATATCAATTTGTCAAAAGGTATGTGACCTGCCAATAGTGAAGTTTGCATGTGTACGCACCATGGCTCACTACAACCCATGTATGTACGCGTCCAGTGTATACAACAACCTGCGTATACCTTCTGAGATGTTAGGGTTTATCCTTCAAGATCAACTCAGATCATCTGCAAACAATATATCATTCTCTTCTATCTCTGACTGTTCAATCTACCCACCGGCTAGTCAAAACACATCCAAGCTCTCCAATAACTTGTTCATGCTCCACAACAAATCAATATGAATTCTATCTCAATCATGTATAAACACCTAGTATACCACAACAATCATGTCACCACTGAATCAAAAGAGTACTTCTCACTCCATCAACCAAATCAACCAAACTGAGCCACATCATAGAATCCATACCAAGAATTCCCTAAGCATTCACAACACATCAAACAATAGTATCCATCAAGATAATAATGTAACCATACCAGTGTCTCAGTGATAGATCTGAGGCCATATAATGCATATCTGGAACCTGCCTCATCATCCAAGATCTTGGCATGAGCTCAAATAGAAGTCTTCACCATTCTATCCACTGTATGCACCCTGTCTTCATACAGCCCACATATGCCTTCAATGTATATGCACCCTATACACAAAACCCTCGTATACCTTAGAAATTAGGGTTTTTGAAGATCTGAGAATTTTTCCATCAAGATCTCCGACATTGCCGAAACTTTGATGCATCCATGAGATCCTCCTCTCGCTCTCTTCCTCAGAATAGATCTTCAATCATGCTCAATAGATCCACACTAATAATATGCTCTCACAAGAAGCTCTCCATCAATACTCCACAAGATAATCTCACAAGAAGCTCTCCATTGATCCACAAAAAGGATGATCTACAAAAGACCATTGCTATCTTATTTATACTTTCATCCTCTAGGTCACTTAACCCATTTTTAGGTCACTTAACCCATTTCTAGGTCACTTAACCTTTTTTTTCTTATTTTAGGGTTAACCACTTTCCATAAATAGAAAGTTCTCCAATACTTTATCATTTAAATATCCCTTCTTGATTTTGTCACCTTAATTTATTATTTAAACAATCCACCTTGAATTTGTCACTTTACTTTATCATTTAAATAATGATTTCTTCTTTTAGATCACTTTGACTTCTTTGACCTTGTGGGATTCAAGCCTTCATTTGGGGGTTCTTCATCTTCGTAAGGCCATAAATCTCAAACCATGAGGAGTTATGTGATGTTCCACATACCATCGAAAATGGCATGACAAACACTATCCATCTAGGATAGTTTCAGTAATAAATTCATTGATATTCATCTCATTATTTCACATACAAGAATTGGTTCTCTCAACCACAACTTAACCACAAAGATTTTTCCTATGAGGGATTTCACCATAAGGGGACCACTTTGGAGTTCATCCATTTGTGAACTTTATCAATCATGATAAGACAATAATGATTCATCTTTGCATCAGTTCACCACTGCATCATATACATCAACTATGCATCATGTATCAATGAAAACTAATTGATCCATCTTCATCGATTGGTTTCCTCTTGACATCTATCATTCTAATCAAGGATAATACATACACATTGTTCATCAATCATCAATCAATTAGGCCTATCAATCAATCCATCACTTGACATCAATCAATGACATCAATCAATCAAACCATTGACATCAATGACAACATGATCCAACAAAAGGATTGTTGTCGAAATGGACAAAATTCAAGTTCAGAGACCATGGTTTCAACACTGAACCTGGATGGGCCATGGACAAGGAATTCAGAGTAAAAATTCTAGAGAATTTTAATGTATAGAGTGATAGAAGGGAATTGAGATAACACTTGGACTGTGTTTGGCAACACATGAGGTATGATAGTTTAAGAAATGGCCACAGAGAAAGAAACCACAACAATTGTAGTGTTGGGACATAGGATATGTTCGAGAGAAGGAGGATTTTTCACAACTGTCAAATCTGGAGAAAAGTGCACGAAGGTTAACCTCCAAGTCATTCAGACTTCGCGACTTTGGTGAAGTTTATGGGTTATAATAGAAAAAAGGGGCCGAAGCCCGAAGTTCTGAAGTCCTAGAGAGGATCTACACAATAGATCTAGGGGGGGGGGAGTGTTTACTGTTGGATTTTACCAAGGACAAATCAGAATCGTAGGAATAGCCACATGTCAACAAGCTGGATTGTTTGGGAGAAATGGAGTGTGCTGATGAAAAAACTGCCAAAGTCTAGAAGGCCAGAGTTAATTTGGACCGTTCATCGAAAGGATATGTGTGTCAGAAGATCAACTTGTTTGGGAGTTCGACATTCAGGAGAATTGGAGTGTGCAAGTGTAAAAACTGCCAAATCCTGAAGTCATGAAGTGACGTGAACTGCTAACCTCACCAGGCATTACGTGGACACATGGAATGTGTGCCACTTGTCATTGAGTTAAGAACCTTTGGAATATTGAAATTCTAGTTAGAATGTGACACGTGTCACCCATCTGATTGGGGCACCTGTCCGCTTCTAATATTTCACCACGTGGCCCTCCTCTCGAGGATGGATGGTGGGGCCCTTGATGGTCACAGTGGATGAGTGGTGCCAGATCATGAAGTATGAAGAATTGACACTCCAGAAGAAATGGTTCATGATGGAATGGGAGGAAGAAATCCCCGAAGTTTCATAGCACTGAAATAACGCGACGTAATGATGTCACCAGGGTTGACGTGGAAGTATTCATAGATTCACAGTTCGATAGTTTTAGAGTGTGCATATGTGAAATCCTCCGAATTCCAAGATCCCTGAAGCTCTGAAGTCCCGAAGCCCTGAAGCCTCGAAGCTCCAAAGTCCTGAAACCCAGAAGTCGAAGTTCCGTAGTAAATATCAGTCGTTGGATGCTGGGAAATTGTGGATTGTTGATCCACCCCACTTCACGAGTTCACTAATTCGGCACTCCGAGAGATTTTTTGGAACATTCTTTGGAAACCACCGAATCCCAGAGTCCCCAAAGATCCTATCCACCGTATATCTGAGCAAAGAATGTGGACCGTAGACCTACCATTCTTCACGCATTCGACAGTTTGTTGTTCTGGGATGTTTGTGAGGTGCGGAAAGGGAAACCTCTGAAGCTCCGGAGCCCAAAGTTTCAAGACTCTGGATAAGTGCCCAAACCATTAGCACTGGGTCACAACCATGGTCGCAAACAAACCAAGGGATGAAGAAAAAGGTGCTAGCACCCAAAAATGGTTGTAGAACAGAGTTGGGCTTAGATATAGAAGATCGAGGGGTTCTTGATTGACCAAGACCCACAAAAAATGGAATCTGATATTTTTTTTTGGAATCAAATTGGTTTATTTTGGATAATTACTAAAGTCTGATAGCCTGACAAAAATTCAATTGACTACACATTTTGTAGAGTTAAGAATTGATAGAACTGAACCGAATTGTTCCAGGGTTAACAATTGACAGAACTGAACCGAATTGTTCCAGGGTGCATAGAAATGGAGGAGGCACATGATGCTTTCAGTTTGGAGAATGAAGCTAGAGGAATGGATGTCCATTTGGGAATTGAAGGAATGAAATCCAATGGGCATGGAGAAGAGATAGATAAATAAGTGAGCATGATGAAAATCATAAAAAATTTGCAAAAATATGTCCAAATTCACCAGGATGATAATGAAAGGCTTAAGAGAGACAAAGAGAAACATGAGGACTTCAAAATGAAGTTGATGCAGAGCCTGGAAATAATAGAAAATAAATTGGATAAGGAGAGTGGCTCAAACAAATCAGGAAGTCACGGGTCTCCTGATGAGAAAATAAGATCAAGAAGTGTTAGCCGACATCACCATCACTCCCCGAGGCATTCTAATAAGAGAGCACACCACAACTCAAGTCCATCCTCTGCTAGGAAGCATAAGAGGTCTGGGGTGGATGAGATACGAGGGGAAATGAACAAAATCAAACCTCTTACATTTGATGGTGAGCACAAGAAGGATGAATATGCAGAGACATGGTTGTTGGGCATGATAAAGTATTTTCAATTGCATAATTATTCTTCTCATGCAGAAGGAAGGATTTCCATCTATCAACTCAAAGGAAAGGAATCCATGTGGTGGGATCATCTTATGCAAGTGAAACAAATTAAAGAGAAAAATGTTACCTGGAGGGAATTCAAGAAGTATTTCGAAAATAAATACTTGACTAAGAGATACTATGACAAGAAAATGAAAGAGTTCTTTGAAATCAAGCGTATGATAATAGATGAATATGAAAGAAAGTTTTTATAATTTATGAAGTATGTTTCTTTCATTAAGGATGAGACAATTAAGATTCAGAGGTATTTGAGTGGGTTTTCATCATCCATCAGTGAAAAAATCCAATATGATGATCCCAAAACATCGGAGGAGACCATAAGGTGAGATAAGTGCCTATATGATCAACAAAAAAACAAGGCCAACTTTCCAAAAATCTTGAGAAGATAAGAAGAAATTTAAGATGGATCAGAGGAAGAAGGGAACTAAGCCATCATCCTTTAGAAATAATTCTCAGGGACAACCAACTTCTAGAGAACCCAAAATGATTGAGAAAGGGGGTCAAAGGCCAAGACAACCACCTATTGAGTGTTGGGGTTGTAAAGGAGATCATATGTTTAGAGATTGTCCTCACATAAGTGACAAAGTGAGAGCCATTCACAATGTTCAATGAGATGAAACAATGGAGGACATGGGAAGAAGTGTACCCAGGATCTATGTAGCCTTGTTGTAAAACAAGCAAGCAGAGTATCAGTCATATATGATTGAAGTGGAAGGTATGATCAACAACCAAACCATTACTATTTTAATTGATTAAGGATCTAGTCATAGTTATATATATCCTAAGATGGTGGAAAGTTTGCATTTTCCAGGAAACAAGCATGAAAAATATTGGTTGGTGCAGCTGGCTACCAGAGCCAAAAGAAAAGTTAATGAGATGGTTAAGTCATGTCTTATGGACATTAATGGACTGAGCATAAGGGAATATTTGAACATATTGCCTTTAGGTTCCTATGAATGTCTAATTGGGATGGATTGGTTGGAACAACATCATGCTATCCTAGACTGCCATAAAAATGAATTTATTTTCTTGGATGAGGAAGGGAACCTGAGGAAAGTGCAGGGAATTTCCAGGGAAGTTATTGTCCAAGAAATTTCAGCAATGTAGCTGAAGAAGTGTTATAGGAAGGGCTGTCAAATATTTGCAGCTCATATGGAAGAAGCACCTAATGGTAAGGTGCCAAATTTGGATGATCATGCAATGCTGGAAGATTTTGAATATGTGTTCAAGGAGGTACCAAGACTACACCCAAAGAGAGATATTGATTTCTCTATAAATCTTATGCCTGGAGCAGCTCTAGTGTCAAAGACTCCTTACAAAATGAGTACACTAGAGCTGAAGGAGTTGCAAATGCAGCTTGAATAAATTTTGAAGAAGGGGTATATACACCCAAGTGTGTCACCTTGGGGTGCCCCAGTATTGTTCATGAAGAAGAAATATGGGACATTGAGATTGTGTATCGATTTCAAATAGTTGAACAAAGTGACTATAAAGAACAAGTATCCTCTACCAAGGATTGATGATCTCTTTGATCAGTTGAAGGATGAAAGGATATTTTTGAAGATAGATATTAGTTCAAGATACCATCAGGTAACGATTAAAGAGGAAAAATTCAACAATACAACCTTTAGGACAAGGTATGGTCACTATGAGTTCACAGTGGTGCCATTTGGGTTATCAAATGCACCAATTGTTTTCATGTGCTTAATGAATGGTGTTTTCTGAGAATATTTAGACAAGTTTGTCATTATATTTTTAGTTGACATCCTTGTATATTCCAATTTGAAATAAGAGAATGAGCATCATTTGAGTATGGTGTTTCAAGTGCTAAGAGAGCATCACCTGTATGCCAAATTGAGCAAGTGCTCATTTTATCAAAACACAATTCACTATTTACGACATATCATATTTGAAGAAGGGATAGCAGTGGACCCTAAAAATATTGAAGCCACAAAAGGGAGGAAATCACTTAAGAATGTGACAATAGTCAAATCCTTCATGGGTCTAGCTGGCTACTACAGAAGGTTCATTGTAGAGTTTTTGAGAATAACTCTCCCCATCACTTCCTTGCAAATTAGGAAGGGGAAAAAGTTTCAATGGCCAGAAGAATGTGAAAAAAGCTTCCAACAATTGAAGCAAATGTTAACTAGTGATCCAATTTTAAGGATTGCAGATCCAAATGAAGAATTCATTGTATGCACAGATGCATGTAAAGAAGGATTTGGTGGAGTCCTAAGTCAAAATGGGTTTGTTGTAGGATTTGAATCCAGGAAATTGAAAGAGCATGAAAGTCTCTATGCCACTCATGATTTAGAGTTAGTAGACATAGTGCATTCTTTGAATAAGTGGAGTCACTACCTCATGGGAAAGAGGTTTGAGTTGAGGACATACCATAATGGTCTGAAGTATTTGTTTGATCAGCCTACCTTGAATGCTAGGCAGAGTAGATGGTTGGAATTCCTCTGTGAATATGACTTTGATGTAAAGCATATCAAGGGGAAAGATAACAAAGTGGCTGATGCACTCAACAAAATAGTGCATGAGTTGCATGCTACAACCATTAGCATGTACCAATCAAATTTGAAAGAAATAATTTTGGAGGCTGCAAAATCAGATTTGCAATACAAAAAATTAGTAACAAAATTGCAACAAGGTAAAATGTAGCAGAAAGTTGAAGATTATGAATTGGGAATTGATGGAATTATCTTGTACAGAAACAAAGTTTATGTACCCAATTCTCCTGAATTGAGGAGTGTGATTTTAAAATAAATGCATAATATACCTTATGCAGGACACCCAGGATATCATAAAACAATTTCAACAGTCAAGAGCCAATATTATTGGCCAGGCATGAAGAGGGATATTGCTGAATACATAGATAAATTCTTGGAATCTAAAAGGGTCAAGGCTTAGCATAAACACCCATATGGGTTACTACAACCATTACCCATTCCTGATTGGAAATGGGAAGTTGTAACAATGGATTTCATCACAGGATTTCCCAGAACAAGAAAGCAACATGATGCAATCATGGTGGTAGTGGACAAGCTTACTAAAGTTGCCCATTTTATCCTATTGAAGACTATTCATAAGGAAACTAAAATTGTTGATATTTATATGAGGGAAGTAGCATGATTGCACCTTATACCCAAGACAATTATATCTGGTAGAGACCCAAAGTTTACCTCAAAGTTTTGGAAGGGGTTATTCAAAGGGTTCAAAACAAATTTGAACTTCCACACAACCTATCATCCCGAGTCTGACGGGAAAATGGAAAGGGAGAACCAAGTGATAGAGGATGTGCTAAGGATGTATGGGATGAACAAACCCTCTAAATGGGAAGATTATATACACTTGGTAGAATTTTTCTACAACAATGGGTATCAAGCATCACTGAAGATGAGCCCATTTGAAGCATTTTATGGAAGAGAATGCAACACCCCATTAAGTTGGGATGACCCAACTGATAGGACAGTGGTTGGGCCAGAGTTTCTCAAGGAAATGGAAGAGAAAATGTTGAAGATTAAGAAGAATTTGAAGGCTTCCCAAGACAGGCAGGAAATCTATGATGATAAGAACAAAAATCACAAATAATTTAAAGTAGGGGATCATGTTTTCTTGAAGGTAAAAGCCAACATAAGTTACCTGAAGCTGAGTAACTGTTCCAAGTTGGCAACCAGATATTGTGGGCTATTTGAAATCCTAGAGAGGATTGGTCCAATAGCTTATATGCTTGCGTTGCTTGCATCTATGTCTATACATAATGTATTTCATGTCTCATTTCTTAAGAAATATATACCTAATGCTAATTATGTTATTGATTGGAATGTGATTCAGGTGGAGTAAGAAAGTGCTTTTCAAGTGCATCTGATTCATATACTAGAACGAAAAAATCAAGAATATTTGAAATCGAGCCATAGGGATTGTAAAATTCCAGTGGACCTGGTACGATCCTAAGGATGCAACATGGGAGCATGAAGATGCTATGTGGGCAGAGTACCCACATCATTTTGAAGATTTTGGAAATATTGTTGTTGTTGTGTAAATAAGTTGCACTGAGGACAGTGCAAAAATAAGGGGAGGGGATTGTAACACCCCAAGGTCGAGCCCCTATTGAATTGTAATTATGCTTATAGACTGGTGAGCAAAGTGTTTATAAGATGGAATACTTATGTGTTTATTAGGCCGGAGAGCCCAGATGATAAGGCCAATGAGCTTGATTTTGTATATGTAAATACTCACATCATTAATAAAATTACACCGCTATGTGTAGACTGACCATGAAGAAAGTGTTATGGGGGACTAAGCTCCACTAGGTAGGGTAAGGGAAGGGGCTAAGTGTGTAGGAATATTGGCTAAGCCATAGGGATTACCTCTAAAGGGATTATATTATATTATTATTTCCTAAATTCTAAGGTTTGACATAATCTGTGTTGTCCTAAGTTCCTAGGAAAAGGGAACGAGTGTTAAGTGGAGCTCATGCAGCTTCAGGGAGACATGTGTCAACCTGGGCGCATGCAGTTAATAGCTGGGAAAGCCATCCCGTTGGGGTTTTCCCCTCACCATTCTCATGATGGTATCCATTCTATAAGCCTACCATACTCCCAATAGATTCACACACTTAGACATCCTCTCCATTGTTGACCTCTACATCAATCACGCACCTCTGGAACCTACATGAATTTTGAGCTATCTCATAATTTTCCTCTGAAGCACAACACACCTGTACTTTTCTTGAGCTCGTGCCATGTCTTAATGGTTTTGCTGATGCTATCAACGTAGTTCTTTGATTGATCATGGATTGCTACCATCATTTTTTCTATATTGAGATTTTTTGCTACGATCACCCTAACTCGAATTGACTTAGGAGTTGTATTGAAGAGGTGGGTTGTCAAGCCCATGAACTAAAGAAGCAGGTTGTCATGACTATAAGCAACTCTCTCTAGGTGAAATAGGTTGTTGGGGAAGTGATTTTCCTAGAGGGATCCCAACGACAGCTATAATGCTCTGAGAATTCATGTCCGCCCTGTTGCTGAAGCTCTGCAAGGGAATTGGGGCAGCCGAATGACTGTTGATCAGAGAAGGGGCACACTTCCAAGGGTGGGACAAGCATGTGGGGAATGAGAGGTTGTAAGCTGTTAGTGTGAGCTAGCTCCTGGGATAAAATCCTTCCGGTTGATCTGCGCGACCTTCATGTTGTCCTTGCCAGGCCTAGGGATCCCTTGCCTGATAGAGTTTAGTCCCAGCTCGAGGGTGACCCACTGCTGAGCGTGATGAGCAACGTGTTCTAAGGCTGGGAGGTTTTTAGGAGGTATGCATGCAGTTGGTGGTCATCAATTAAAAGATAAGTATCAAATCTTTGTACTTTGTATGATGTGTATCTTGAAAACAAGTTATAACGTTATTAGAATTGTCTACATATATTGTATGTATGTTTAATGTTGTTTCCACATGAATAATTGTATGGACAAAGTGTTATAACTATTTAAATTGCATTAGATAGATATGTATATTAATATGTGTGGTATCAGAGCATGAAATTTATTCGGTGGCATGGCCTAGCCTATTGGTTTAAGGCTGAGGATGTCACGAATTGGTATCAGAGCAGAAAATAAAAGATGCAGTTGTTTGGGTAGAGTTACTCGACAAAGGTTGATGGTCATGGATGTTACAAAGTGGTATCAGAGCCAAGGTTTCAACACTGAGCTTGGATGGGCCACAAACTAGGAATTCAGAGTAAAATGTCCATAGAATTTTGATGTACAGAGTGCCAGAAGGGCATTGAGAGAACACTTGGATTGTGTTCGACAGCACATGAGGTATAACGGTTTAAGAAATGGCCACAAATAAAGAAACCACAACAATCATGGTGTTGGATAGTAGGATCTGTTCGAGAGAAGTAGGATCCTTCACAATTTTCAGATATGGAGAAAAGTGCATGAGGGTTAACCTCCAAGTCATTCGGACTTCACAACTTCAGAAAATTTTATGGGTTATAAGAGAAAAAAGGGGCCAAAGATCGAAGTTATGAATTCCCAAAGAGGATCTACACCGTAGATCCGGGGGGGGGGAGTGTTTACCATTAGATTTTCCCAAGGATGAATCAAAACTGTAGGGATAAGCCATGTGTTGGCAGGTTGGCTTGTTTGAGAATTCAACGTTCAGGAGAAATGGAGTGTGTTGATGCACAAAATCCTGAATTCCCAAAGTTTTGAGTTAATCCGAACCATTCATTAAAAGGAGATGCATGTCAGAAGATCAACTTGTTCGAGAGTTCGACATTTGGGAGAATTGGAGTGTGCAAGTGTAAAAACTGTCGAAGCCTGAAGTCCTGAAGTGATGTGGCCTGCTGATGTCACCAAGGATGACATGGACACATGGGATGTGTTCCATGTCTCAGTGAGTTAAGAACCTTTGGAATATTGAAGTTCCATTTAGAACGTGTCACCCATCTGATTGGGCCACATATCCTCTTCTAATATTTTTCCACGTGGCCCTCCTCTCGAGGATGGATGGTGGGGCCCTTGATGGTCATAGTGGATGCGTGGTTATAGATCGTGAAGTCCTAAGACTTGACACTCTGGAAGAAATGGTTCCTGATGGAATCGGAGGAATAAATCCCTGATGTTTCGTAGCGCTGAAATAACATGATGTAATGACATCACCAGGGTTGATGTGGAAGTATTTGAAGATTCACACTTCGAGATTTTTATAGTGTGAAAATGTGAAATCCTTTGAAGTCCTGGAGCCCCGAAGCTCCGAAGTCCTGAAACCCTGAAGTCGGAGTTCCATAGTAAATATCGGTCCTTGAATGCTGGAAAGTCATGGACTGCTGATCCACCCCACTTAGTGAGTTTTCCAATTTGACACTCTGAGAGATTTGTTGGAATGTGCTTTGGAAACCGTCGAAGCCCGTACTCCCCGAAGCTCCTATCCACCATAAATCTGAGCAAGGAATGTGGACTATATATACACCATTCTTCACATGTTCGATAGTTCATTGTTCTGGGATGTTTGTGAGGTGCGGAAGGGGAAACCTCTGAAGCTTTGGAGCTCGAAGTTTCAAGACTACGGATAAGCACCCAAACCATTAGCACTGGGTCACAACTATGGTCACATTCAAACCAAGGGTTGAAGAAAAAGGGGCTAGCACCCGAAAATGGTTGTAGAATAGAGTTGGGATTAGAGATAGAAGCATGAGGGGTTCTTGATCGACCAAGACCTGCAGAAAATGGAATCTGATATTGTTTTTTTGGAATTAGATTGGTTTATTCTAGAAAATTATTAAAGTTTGTTAGCCTGACAAAAATTTCGGTTGAGTGCACATTTTGCAGAGTTAAAAATTGACATAACCAAACCGATTTTTTCCACGGTGCAGAGAAATGGAGGAGACACAAGATGATTTCAGTTCAAAGAGTGAAGCTAGATGAATGGAAGTCCATTTGGGAATTGAAGGAATGAAATCCAATGTACATAGAAAAGAGATAGATAAATAAGTGAGCATGATGAAAATCATCAAAAATTTGCAAAAAGATGTCCAAATTCACCAGGCTGAAAATGAAAGGCTTAAGAGAGATAAGGAGAAACATGAGGACTTCAACATGAATTTGACGCAGAGCTTGGAAAGAATAGAAAATAAATTGGATAAGGAGAGTGGCTCAAGAAAATCATGAATTCATGGGTCTCATGATGAGAAAATAAGAACAATAAGTGTTAGAAGACATCACTGTCACTCCCCGAGGCATTCCAATAAGAGAACACACAACATCTCAAGTCCATCTCCTGGAAGCATAAGAGGTCTGGGGTGGATGAGCTACGAGGGGAAATGAACAAAATCAAACCTCCTACATTTGATGGTGAGCACAAGAAGGATGAATATGAAGATACATGACTGTTGGGCATGAGAAAGTATTTTCAATTGCATAATTATTCTTCTCATGCAGAAGGAAGGATTGCCATCTATCAACTCAAAGGAAAGGAATCCATGTGGTGGGATCAGCTTGTGTAGGTGCAACACATTAAAGAGAAAAATGTTACTTGGATGGAATTCAAGAAGTATTTTGAAAAAAAATACTTGACTAAGAGATACCGTGAAAAGAAAATGAAAGAGTTCTTTGAACTCAAGCTTGGGAGTATGACAATAGATGATTATGAAAGAAGGTTTTTAGAATTGTTGAAGTATGTTTATTTCATAAAGAATGAGACAATTAAGATTCAAAGGTATTTGAGTGGTTTTCCATCATCCATCAGTGAAAAAATAAAATATGATGATTCCAAAACATTGGAGGAGACCATAAGGTGAGCTAAGTGCCTTTATGATCAACAAAAAATAAGACCAACTTTCCAAATATATATGGAAGATAAGAATAAATTCAAGATGGATCAGAGGAAGAAGGGAACTAAGCCATCATTTTTCAGAAATAATTCATAGGGACAACCAACTTCGAAAGAACCCAAAACGATTGAGACAGGGGGTCAAAGGCCAAGGCAACTAATTATTCAATGTTGGGGTTTTAAAGGAGATAATATGTTTAGATATTGTCCTCACATAAGTGACAAAGTGAGAGTTGTTCACAATGTTCAACGAGTTGAAACCATGGAGGACATGGGCATAATTGTACCCAGGATCTATGCAGCCCCGAAAAACAAGCAAGCAGAGTATCATTCACATATGATTGAAGTGAAAGGTATGATCAACAACCAAACCATTACTATTTTAATTGATTTAGGAACTAGTCATAGTTATATAGATCCTAAGATGGTGGAAAGTTTTCATTTTCCAAGAAACAAGCATGGAAAATATTGGTTGGTGCAGCTGGCTATTGGAGCCAAAATAAAAGTTAATGAGATGGTTAGGTCATGTCTTATGGACATGAATGGACTGAGCACAAGGGTATATTTGAACATCTTTCCTTTAGGTTCCTATGACTGTCTAATTGGGATGGATTGGTTGGACCAACATAATACTATCTTAGACTGTCATAAAAAGGAATTTACTTGCTTGGATGAGGAAGGGAACCTGAGGAAAGTGCAGGGAATTCCCAGGGAAGTTACTATCCAAGAAATTTCAACAATGCAACTGAAGAAGTGTTACAGGAAGGGATGTCAAATATTTTCAACTCATATGGAAGAAGCACCTAAGGATAAGGTGCCAAATATGGAGGATCATGCAGTACTATAATATTTTGAAGATGTGTTCAATGAGGTACCAGGACTACCCCCAAAGAGAGATATTGATTTCTCTATAAATATGATGCCTGGAGCAGCTCCAGTGTCAAAGACTCCTTACAAAATGAGTACAACGGAGCTGAAGGAGTTGCAAATGCAGCTTGAATAACTTATGAAAAAGGGATATATATGCCCAAGTGTGTCACCTTGGGGTGCCCCAGTATTTTTCGTGAAGAAGAAAGATGGGACATTGACATTGTGCATCGATTTCAGACAATTGAACAAAGTGACTATAAAGAACAATTATCCTCTACCAATGATTGATAATCTCTTCGATCAGTTGAAGTATGCAAGGATATTTTCAAAGATAGAACTTAGGTCAGGATACCATCAGGTAAGGATTAAAGAGGAAGACATCAACAAGATTGCCTTTAGGACATGATATGGTCATTATAAGTTCACAGTGGTGCCATTTGGATTATCAAATGCACCAACTATTTTCATGTGCTTAATGAATGGTGTTTTCCCAAAATATTTAGACAAGTTTGTCATTGTATTTTTAGATGACATCCGTGTATATTCCAAGTCGGGAGAAGAGCATGAACATTGTTTGAGGATGGTGTTGCAAGTGATAAGAGAGCATCAATTGTATGCCAAATTGAGCAAGTGCTCATTTTATCAAAACAAAATTAACTATTTGGGGCATATCATATCCGAAGAAGGGATAGTAGTGGACCCTGAAAAGATTGACACAATAAAAGGGCGAACACCACCTAAGAATGTGACAAAAGTCATATCCTTCATGGGTCTAGTTGGCTACTACAGGAGGTTCATTGCAGGTTTTTCGAGAATAACTCACCCCATCACTTCCTTTAAAAGGAAAGGTAATAAGTTTCAATGGGCAAAAGAATGTGAAAGAAGCTTCCAACAATTGAAGCAACTGTTAACTAGTGCTCCAATTTTAAGGATTGCAGATCCAAATGAAGATTTCATTGTATGCATAGATGCATCTAAAGAAGGACTTGGTGGAGTCCTTATTCAAAATGGGTTTGTTGTAGGATTTGAATCTAGGAAATTGAAAGAGAATGAAAGAATCTATGGCACTCATGATGTATAGTTGGCAGCCATAGTGCACACATTGAAGAAGTGGATGCACTACTTCATGGAAAATAGGTTTGAGTTGAGGACAAACCATAATGGTCTGAAGTATTTTCTTGATCAACCTACCTTGAATGCTAAGCATAGTAGATGGTTGGAATTCATCTATGAATAAGACTTTGATATAAATCATATCAAGGGGAAAGAGAACAAAGTGGCTGATGCAGTCAAAATAAGAGTGCATGAGTTGCATGCTACATCCATTAGCATGTACCAATCAGATTTGAAAGACAAAATTTTGGAGGTTGCAAAATCATATTTGCAATACAAGGAATTGGTAACAAAATTGGAGCAATGTAAAATGCAACAAAAAATTGAAGATTATGAATTGAGAATTAATGGACTTATCTTGTATAGAAACAAAGTTTATGTACTTAATTATCCTAAATTGAGGAGTGCGATTTTAAAGTAAATGCACAATGTACCTTATGCGGGACACCTAAGATATCAAAAAACAGTTTCAGCAGTCAAGATCCAATATTATTGGCAAGGCATGAAGAGGGATATTGCTGAATACATAGCTAAATGCTTGGAATGTTAAAGGGTCAAGGCTAAGCATAGACACCCAACTGGGTTACTACAACCATTACCCATTCTTGAATGGAAATGGGAAGTTGTAACAATGGATTTCATCACAGGATTTCCCAAAACAAGAAATCAACATGATGCAATCATGGTGGTAGTGGACAAACTTACTAACACTGTCGATTTTATCCCATTGAAAACTACTCACAAGGAAACTAATGTTGCTGATATTTATATGAGGGAAGTAGCATGATTGCACAATATACCCAAGACAATTATATTTCACAGAGACCCAATGTTTACCTCAACATTTTGGAAGGGGTTATTGAAAGGGTTCATAACAAATCTGAACTTCAACACAACCTATCATCTTGAGTCTAATGGGAAAACGGAAAGGGTGAACCGAGTGATAGAGGATATGATAAGGATGTATGGGATGGAAAAACCCTCTAAATGGGAAGATTATCTACACTTGGTAGAATTGTTGGCCCTCTATGTGATGTTGTGCTAAGTGCAAGTGTGGCTTGTAAATGCTTTGTGCATACTGTGAGAGACTTGCAGAGCTAAGTGAAAGTGGTTGTAACAGACTGTGAAGGGCTTTGTGTTGTAACGCAAGGAAGGAGGATCTAGAGAGGTGCACAGATACCTGTCCTATGCGGAGTAAGGATTTCATGGATCTGTGTATGTATCCGATTGAAGAAGCTAATAAAGAAGAAGAGTTGGTGGATGTAGCCCCAGGGTGGGGGTGAACCACGTATATGTTGTGTTGCTCTTCTTTGTGCGATGTGTTGGTGTAATTATGTGTTATCTGCTAAGTGCTTGACATAGATAGATAGATAGATGTGTTTATACTTTTTGCTTATGATGAATCTAAATGCTAGATCTGACCTCTGTGAACTTTCTTAGTGATTGAATCTACTAGATCTGATCTAATTCCTTATGCTAAGTGCTTAGATACATTATATCTGGGTGAATGCTGTGATGCTCTGTTTTATCTGCGGAGTAGATATTGGTTAAATATTGAAGAAGTTTCACTACTGAGTTCTCTATTAAATAGTAGAATCACATATCTGTGTCCCAACTAATGTTTCAGACATATGAGTCCTACAATCACCCATTCCTGTACCTCGGGTGAGACTTCATCTGCTTCGTAGGTGTTTCTCAAAGGGCCGATAGTTAGGGTTTTGTTGGTGCGTTGTTGTAGCATTGAACCCTGGGTCTGCCCCTATGCCAACAAATGGTTCCATTGCTGAGACTGAAACTGTGATTGCTGGGAACTGAGGAAGAATAAGATTTGTGCAAAGATTCGACCTGAAATTGAGAAAGCTCCATGCGTTGATTTGTTTCCCTAGTGCACAACATTCTTCTTGACTTGTGAATCTTTGTGCCAAGAAAAGAGGTCAGATGTGAAGAAAAGTGGTAAGATCTGCAAGCTTTGTGCTTTGATAAAGGTAAGAATAGTGAAAAGTTCTAGATCTAAAAGGTTTGTGCTCTGTAGAAGTAAGACAAGTGGAAAATTTTGTTTCTAAAGCATGGATCTAGGTATGTTTGATAGATTCTATCCTAGCTCGAAAACTAGGGTATTGGTAGATGAAATAAGGTTTGACATGAGTAGATATAATAATAATAGTGAAAGACATGTTATACCTATACATAGAAATAATATTTGGACTAACAAATGGATGGAGGATCCTAGAAATAATTTTTTTTAGGTTAGCTCCTACGATCCTAGTGTGCAGTACAAAAAGGGCTAGGGATTAGTTAAAAGAAAGAGAGGATTAAACCTCTATTACAGTTGCAGAAAACCAGGACATCTTGCTCAGGAATGCCTTGGGAGAAGACCTAGTTGTCTTTGTTGTAAATCTATGGACCATGAAGTATTGGATTTCCCTAGAATGATTGCTAAAGTTGAAAGAATGAATCTGAACCAAGAAAACCCCAAGGAAGATCTAGAAACTAAGATTATAGCAGAATCCTAGAAAGAATCAGAGAAAATATTGTTATAGATGAGAGAAAACCTAAATGACCATCGACATGTCAGATTATCAGAGATCTTCAAATAAAAAGAATGCATTGAAGAAATATTAGGAGACTTCAACGTTGACTGTGTTCTAGATGAGGAAACACAGGTGAATTTTATGACAAAAAGAACCTGGGAACTTTTAGGAAAACTTGCTATGGTTCCTTCACTAGGAGGAATAGGATTATTCAGAGGAAAACTGATAATCCTATGTGGGAAGCTCGCTCAGATACCTATGAATGTGAATGGAACTTTGATGGAAGAAGATTTTTAGATCATTAAATTTATTGAGGATAGCGCTCCATTTAACATGTTACTGGAAAGACCTTGGATTGAAAGAGATCAAGCCAGAAGGAAGGAAGAAGAAGAAGTCTTAGAGCAGAAGAAACAAGAGTTATAAGATTTTATAACTAAAAGGATCTCACACTTGATTGAAGAAAAAGAGAATAGATCACAACTATTTAACAACAACGACGTAGATATCAAAGTTGCAAGAACACTAAAGGACCCACAGAAGACTGAAATACTTATCCCAGATAAAAAAGAAGTATTACCCTTGAATCCTAGGAAATAATCTCAACAACCTGAAGTCACTATGTCAAAAGAAGAAAAGAATCATAATGGGAAAAGGAATATTGAGATGAAGCTCACTGGAAAGAAGGATATAAAACTAAGTAAGAAGAGAGCTAAGATTGAAAAGTTGCAGAAAGATCTAGAAGGAACCTCGCAGAAGGAAAATTTGCAAAATTGGAGCTTCGTCGAGATATCAGCACAACGACACTTGGCACTTTGCCATGGCGAAGCAATATAGACATTGGGGACATTATAACCATTAGACCAATGCTCTGAACAGGTATAAAGTCATTTATGACTAGACAACTTGCCATCAGACTATTGGGACCGTGCCATAATGGACATAACAGAGTTTAGGAGGGATTCATACCTGTTGGAAGTGACTCATTTTCGAGTTACCTATTTATCCCGTTGCACCATGCAACAAGAACACTTTTGTTAACCAATAATTTGAGCCCGCACACCAAGTTGATATTGCATAGTGATCATCACATTGTTGCCATCTATTCCATTGTAGTGTCTGAGTTAATCTGAACCTGATCTAGTTAATCTTGAGCGCGTATGTTCGAGGAGCTCAATGCAGTCGAAGAATCTGTGACATAAGTACTCCTTGACCTGATGATTGAAAGAGTCATGTTAGAGAGAGGATTATCTGTAGGTGTACAGGTTTCATTCACTGCTCGCGGAGTCGAACCATCCCGACCATCATATGAAAAGCGTACCAAGAACATGGATGATCTCGTGAATGCCAAATTGATCCTGACTATATTACCCACCTACATACCACCTTTGAGTGGCATAGTAAATCGAGATAGCATGCCATTCAAGTACACCTTGGTCACTGTGAACCTCCCGAAGGGGATCCGTGCAATTTGAGTATACCAAGAGAAGATTGCAGCATTGAAGTTCAACAACTTCAACCTTGGCGACAAAAAAGTCTATAACATGCTCACCCCACATAAGTACCTGACTAGAACGAAGGGGAAGAATTCAAAGATAATCCCCCAAATGTGGACCCATAACCTCACACAGTCCACCCTGCTGAACGTCATGAAGATCCCACACTTTCGAAGACACCAAGAGGTGAATGCCTGTGTCAAGATGCTTCTTTATTGTTACCATGGTGGCTATTTGTGGCTAGACCTCTGATCAAGGGATCAAATTTTGCTCAATTTTCAAAGTGCCCGGAATTTGACGAAAATAGTGCCATTGCATCTGTCTTGTCTTCCCGATTCCAGCAGTATATTTACTTTCTCAAATAGAGTCCGTATGGAGAAGATATCACGATCTATTTGCCAAGGCAAACATGCAAAATTTTTGGATGCTGACTGTACCTGTTCATACACTCCGTACAGTGACGTGGCAGGGTCGTACGACCGTACGATGGTGACGTGGAAGGTTGTTGTTGGTTGCTGGATGGCGAATAGGAAGTTGACACATGTCCGGTTGGTGGAAAATGACAGGAGGAAATGTGGTCCAATCCATGGGCACCACGTGTCCCCCATATTGTTTGGTTTATATTGATATATAAAATGTAATGGGAGTCCACGGGGTTCGACCCCGGGACCTCCCCCCACATGTAAACCTTTATATAACCGTCCAACCAATGCGCCCATGACATGTGACTTAACATATAACCAAACAAAATTGTTATAAAGTCATTGCAATATATGAATGGGCGGGGTTCAGGTCGAGGCTTAGCCCCGACCTGTGGTTATTGGAAACGATATATGACCATGTTGTAAGGCCCAACGAATGGTATGGATATAACCAAAGTTTGTATATTGTATTGTGTTCACATATATATATACCATTGTTTATTAGCACGGGGTTGAAACATAACCTGTGAGTTTTGTATTTAACCAATGGTTTAACACGCGCGGGAGTTCCAACGGTTATGGCGGTTTAACCACTCGTTTGCCTAGCCCAAGGTTCCATGTGCCATGTACCCAGGTGCTGAGGTGGTTAGGGGATGGCGTGCCCTTAACCGTCCTACGGTTTTCACTGTTGGCGCGGTTGTGCCCGGTGCTAGGTTTTTTCACTTAAATGAGCGTGTGAGCCAGGTTTGTTCAAAGGGGTTGCGAATTGTAGAACCAGAGACAACAAGCTTGAAGAGGGAGACTTCCAGGAGGCCTAAATTCTTCATTTTTCAACCGATTGAGGTGCCGAAAGAGCCCAGACAGGGGTTTTTGGATGCTGGGAAGCCATTGGAGCAGTCAGTTTGTCAGTTTGAGCATTGTAAGACATGTTTTTGAGAATGTTTTGAGCAATTAATAATAATGATCCATTGGAAGCTGGACCAGGAGATGTAGCCCATAAGAGGGGTGAACTCCTTTATCAATTACTATGCACATATGTTTATGTTCAATGTTTATGCTACTGTCTATGTGTAATTTACATAAGTAATCCTTGATTTATGTGTTGCAAATTGATCCTGTTTCTTTAAACACATAACATTTCACTTGCAATATGTTTTCAAGTTTTTCAAGTCTTCTTCATTTTTAGATCAACCTCCGTATCATAGTTGATCCGATGCTGATCAATCAGGTTACAGGGTTGAGTATGCAGGGACCTAATCCACAGGATTTTTATCCAGGAAAAGCCATGGATTGCGCTCTAGAACAGAGGATCAAGGACACCTACGGCGATGTCGAGAAGGGGACACGAGGCTACAAGGTAGCTTCCATATAGAGTGGCACAGTGTGCCTCACCTGCCATTTGATTGCAGGGAAGTTAGTAATAAAGAACCGACCTACCCAAGTCATCAGATTTGTAGTTGACCTCGTAGGGAAGTGCGTGGAAGGCCTACATATGAACTGGGTGAAGTACCTGGTGAATTAGTTGGAACTAGACTGTAGAGAAGAACAAGATCAAGGTTACGAATTCCATTTTATTTGGCTTTTGATTCTTATCGCATTCATCACCTAGGAGATGTTGGAAGGTGCAACCTTCCCCGACATCAAGCCATTTGAGTTGTTGGTCGCGAATTTCAGTACACTTTGGTATTCCAGCGATATGAATAAACAATGGCAGTCAAATGTTGTTTTTCATACCTACTACGATTAGCTGAAGAGATCCATCTAGTATGAGCCTTGCACGACTCCAAACACTCTACACCAGTTTCGGCCTTTGATGAAGTTTAGCACAAATCAACATTTCATTTATATTACAATGTGCGCTGATGAACATAAGAAACAACTTCAATCCTACTACAAGATGATGGAGGAGGACCTAGAGGAGATTACTAAGGAATGGTCCACTGACCTCCTTATCCCTGCCAATCCCGTAGAGATATCTGACATCGACAGCCTAGAAACTGCGTAGGATACACCCAGACCTAGAAGGACAAAGAAGACCGACAAGGTCCAAGGATTAGACAATGCATTTGTGAGGACTTCTTCCATATCACTAGAGAAAGGAGGTGATGGTGAAGAGTTAGATGAAAAATACGTCGAACATAAGAAAGGAGATAAGGTTGATCCCCTAAAGAAGAGGAAGGGTTCTCCTCCGAAACCTTCTTCCTAGAAGAAATCGAAAGCCTCCATGACCAACATGCAAACTGTCCTCACCTATGACGACTTCGACTTCCTCATAGCAACCCTGAATGATGATTCATTGGAAATAACAGAAAAACAAGAGACCAAGAAGGAAGCAATATATGATAGGATTGAAATCGAACTCCGAGGGGTACAATAGGCACTACAGTCCAACCGCATAGTCTCCACTGTGCCTCTTCCATTCAGAACACCATAGTTGGGAGACGAGCCAACCCAACTCTACCGATTAGATGATACAGTCAAAGCTCGCCTTCGACAAGCACAAGAGGAAACAGAACAAGCCACCCAGGCTTTGACACAAGTACAAGGAGTACTTGTAGAACAACGTCGAGCTGCAGAACATGAAAATATTTCCCTCCAAGCGAAGTTCGACGAAGAAAAAGAATAGATACAACAAGGAAAAGAACAGTTACTCACTGAGCAACTCGAATTAAAGGAAGTAGTCAATAGAGCACTTCACTCTGTGACAGTGATACAAATAAAGGTAGAAGATCGAGTTACACAATAAGTAGAGAAGCTTGAATAAGTGATCCAGCAACTATAGCAACACATCACAGACTTAGAACTACGCATAGTGCCTGAGACCCCACTGGATGTGAAGGACCAAAGAGAAGCAACTGCTAGGAGCAGAGTTGAGAGACTAAAGGCCCTTTCTATGGAATACAAGAAACTTAGTGATCGCAGTGCCCTGACATACAAGTGACTCACTAAGAGTCCAGAATTAAGATCACTGGAGTTGCAGCTCCAAGAGGTGAAGTATCAAGCTGAAACGATACATGCACAGTTGAAGCTCCTATCAGCTATGGAAAGAATGAAGATATCTCAAGAGAAATGCACTGCCCAATAATAGATTCATGCTATTCAGAGCAGAGTTATGAAAGTAACTCAGAGACTCCAACCCATACAAGATAAGGCCTACCAATTGATCACAGAAGTTGAAGGCCGAGGAGAAGAACTAGAGCAGGTTGTTAATGTAGCTAAAAAACGCTTGGAAGGACCTGTGAATGATGAAGTCATCCAATAGTTGGCTGAACAAAAGGTCATATCACAACAACAAGTCAAAGTAGCTCGAGCCAAGCTCGAGGATTTAGAAGTAGAAATTCCTACATTAGAGTGACTCGGGATGAGTCACAGGTGAGTGTTGGGGGCATGTTAGCCCTCGACCAAGTTTTGAGAGATCCTTGGTCAATTTTGACCATTTTGGACTTCGACAGAGATTGCGGGATCTAGGCCTCTTTTTGGGTCGTTTTTGGGATTTAGTAATATGTAACGGGTATGGGAATGTCGGTCCATGGGTTTACCCATGCTTAGGCCTATTTTGTAATATATAAATAGATGTCTAGGTGATGTAAGGAAAAAGAGAAGAGGCATCTATGTGATGTTGTGCTAAGTGCAAGTGTGGCTTGTAAATGCTTTGTGCATACTGTGAGAGACTTGTAGAGCTAAGTGAAAGTGGTTGTAATAGATTGTGAAGGGATTTTTTTTGTAATGTAAGGAAGGAGGATCTAGCGAGGTGTGTAGATCTCTTGTTCTATGCGGAGTAAGGCTTTCGTGGCTCTATGTATGTATCTGATTGACGAAGCTAATAAAGAAGAAGAGTTGGTGGACATAGCCCCAGGGTGGGCATGAACCACGTATATGCTGTGTTTCTCTACTTTGTGCAATGTGTTGGTGTACTTATGTGTTATCTGCTAAGTGCTTGACATAGATAGATAGATAGATAGATAGATGTGTTTATACTTTGTTCTTATGATGAATCTGGATGCTAGATTTGACCTCTGTGAACTTTCTTAGTGCTTGATTCTGCTAGATCTGATCTAATTCCTTATGATAAGTGCTTAGATACATTAGATCTGGGTGAATGTTGCGATGCTATATTTTATCTGCGGATTAGATATTGGTTAAATATTGATGAAGGTTTATTGCTGAGTGATTTGTTAAATACTAGAATCATAGATCTGTGTCCCATCTAAGGTTGCAGACATCTGAGTCCTGCAACCATCCCTTCCTCTACCTCGGGTGAGATTTCATCTGCTTTGCAGGTGCTTTTGAAAGGGTCGGTAGTTAGGGTTTTGTTGGTGCACTATTGTAGTGTTGAACCCTAGGTCTGCCCCTGTGCCAACAAGAGTTTTCATACAAAAATGGATATCAAGCATCACTGAAGATGAGACTGTTTGAAGAAATTTATGGCAGAAAGTGAAACACCCCAGTAATTTGGGAAAACCCTGCTGATAGGGCAGTTGTTGGGCCAGAGTTTCTCCAGGAAATGGAAGAGAAAATGTTGAAGATTACGCAGAATTTGAAGGCTACCCAAGACATGCAAAAAATCTATGATGATAAGAACATAAATCACAAGGAATTTAAAGTAAGGGATGATGTTTTCTTGAAGGTGAAAGCTAACAAAAATTCCTTGAAGCTGGGAAATTGTTCCAAGTTGGTAGCCAGATATTGTGGACCGTTTGAAATCATAGAGAGGATTGGTCCAGTAGCTTATATTCTTGCGTTCCTTGCATCTATGTCTATACATAATGTATTTAATGTCTCATTGCTTAAGAAATATATACCTGATGCTAATCATGTTATAGATTGGAATGTGATTCAGGTGGAGCAAGAAAGTGCTTTTCAAGTGCATCTGGTTCATATATTGGAACGAAAAATCAAGAAGCTCCGGAATCGAGCCAGTGTGTATACTAGACCAGAAAAGAAAGAAGCTCCACAATCAATCCATAGCACTTGTAAAAGTCCAGTGGACCTGGTATGGTCTTGAGGACGCAACATGGGAGAATGAAGATGTTATGTGGGCAGAACACCCACATCTTTTTGAAGATATTTGAAATCTTGTTGTTGTTGTGTAAATAAGTTACACTGAGGAAAGTACAAAAATAAGGGGAAGGGATTGTAACACCCCAAGGCCGAGCCCCCATTGAATTGTAATTATTTTTATAGGCTGGTGAGCCAATTTTTTATAATATGGAAGAATTATGTGTTTATTAGGCCAGAGAGCCCAAATGATAAGGCCAATGAACTTGATTTTGTATATGTAAATATTCACATCATTAATAAAATTACACCACTGCATGTAGACCGACCACAAAGAAAGAGTTATGGGGGAATAAGCTCCACTAGGTAGGGTAAGGGAAGGAGCTAAGTGTCTAGGAATAGGGGCTAATATAGAGGGCTTACCTCTAAAGGGATAATATTATATTATTATTTCCTAAAGGCTAAGGTTTGACATAATCTGTGTTGTCCTAAGTTCCTGGGAAAAGGAAATGAGTGTTAAGTGGAGCTCATGCAACTTCAGGAAGACATGTGTCAACCTGGGCGCATGCATTTAATAGATGGGAAAGTCATCTCGTTGGGGTTTTCCCCTCACCATTCTCATGATGGTTTCCATTATGGAAGCCTTCCATACTCCCCACAGATTCATGCACTGAGCCATCCTCTCCATCGTCAACCTCTACATCATTCACGCACCTCTGGAACCTACAAATATTTTTAGCTATCCCGTACTTTTTCTGTGAAGCACAACATACTTGTACTTTGACTCAGCCTGTACCATTCCTTAATGATTTTGCTGATGCTTTCAACGCAGTTCCTTGAATGAGCGTGGCTTGCTGCCATCATCTGTTATATACTGAGCTTTGTTGTTTCCATCACTCTCACTTGAATTGACTTAGGAGTTGTATTGAAGAGGCAGGTTGTCAGGCCCGTGGACTGAAGAAGCAAGTTTTCAGGCCTATAAGAAACTCTCTCTAGGTGAGAGAGGTTGTTGGGGAAGTGATTTTACTATATGGAGCCCAAGGACAACTATAGTTCTCTGAGAATTCCTATTCGACCTGTTGCTAAAGCCCTAGAAGGGAAGTGGGGCAGTCAAAGGACTGTTGAGCAGAGAAGGGGCACACTTCCTGGGGTGGGACAAGTATGTGGGGAATGATAGGCTGTAGGATGTTAGTGTGAGCTGGCTCCTGGGAGAAAATCCTTCTGGTTGATCTGTGAGACCTTCCTATTGTCCTTGCCAAGCTTAGGAATCCCTTTCCCGGTGGAGTTTAGTCCCAGATCAGGGGTGATCCACTGCTGAGGGTGATGAACAACATGGTCTAAGGATGGGAGGTTCGTGGGAGGTCTGCACACAGTTGGTGGTCATCAACTAAAATATAAGTACCAAATCTATGTTCTCTATATGATGTGTATCTTGAAAACAAGTTATAATGTTATTATAATTGTATGCATATATTGTATGTATGTTTAATGTTGTTTCTGCATGAATAAGTGTATGAACATAGTGCTATAATTGTTTAAATTGCATTAGATAGATATGTATATAAATATGTGTGGTTTCAGAGCATGAAATTTATTTGGTGACATGGCCTGGCCTATCAGTTTAAGGTCGGGGATGTCACGAATTGGTATCAGAGCATAAAATAAAAAATATAGTTGATTGGGTAGAATTACTCGATAGAGGTTGATGGCCGGGGAGATCACAGTACCATTCCCGACCATACTTACCACTTTCCATCACTATTTAACCTCATTTCCTTATCTCTTGGAATTTAAGGGTGTATTGACCCAAGAAGGGGTTGTTCCTCATTCTATGGGAAGAAGGGGATGAAGTCCCAGAGGGATTTTTGTTGGGTAAAAGATAAAATCCTATGTATAAACCTTCTAGATGCTTCGCCCAAGGATCACCCAAGAAAGAAATGAAACTATTATCTTTGAGAAAAGTGGGACCCATAAGACATATGATTATGAATTCTTAAAATGTTAGTTAGAGGATAGGAGGTCCCATTGCGAGCTGACCTATCATGTTCATGGATATCTAGTGGTATGGAATTACCATCATCTTGTCACCAAGCCGAGGTAATGGCTCTCAATTGCATGAATGAGAGAAATGGGGTCTCGTCACAAGCCATACTTATCATTTCCATTAGGTATTTTTGGGTGACACTATCATTATTTGGACACCATGATAGGGTAGTGGCCTTCAACTAGTCCTTAAATTATGAAGAACGACAAAATGATGGGATTGGAAAAAGTCCATTGCAAACGAAGGTACCACACATGCTCTATAAAAGCACCCATGAATGAGACACTACAACCCTTTGTATGTCATGAACCCCATGCCCATTGAGTCTTGACCCTTAACCACTTCACCACTTTTCATGGGTTAGAGAGGGATCTCTGGGAAACTCTCCTTGACCTAGGGAAAGATATACCTAATAGGACCCCTCGTCAACCCTCCCATATTCAAGCTTGATAAGTTGCATAATCTCTTTGAGAAATTAATTGTTTGATAGGGTAATCTTTGATGCACATGCTTAGGTGGCTCATTTATTGACTTGATTTACTTTTCATGATATTTTTACTTGAGATCCTTGGAGGCTGTGCTTGTTTGTCTTTGCAGGACCTAGTTGGTGGAAAATTTTGGAGGAACAAGCCTAGATTGGGATTCCATGGGGCTTGAATCCCATAGGTTGGATTCCAAGGGACCGCATTCTGGATGAGAGAGATGAAACTTCGCAAGCCTAGAAGACATGGTGGATGACCTAACCTATCCCTCACATGCCAAACATTTTTCCTAGGAGAGGCGAAACGTCACCCTTATAGGCATGGCGTCACTTAGGGGGTCTAGGGTTTGGTGGTGAGGTTGGTATGCATTGGAAGAAGGTTGTTTTAATGAGTTTGAGGCTTTGACCATGAAGGAAATAACATGGATGCTTGACATGTTGCTTTGGGAAGCCTTTCTACATTCGACTTTCTCCTAGTGCCAAAACGTCCCCTAAAGGGGTGACATCTTTCTAACTTAGGGTTTTCTTTGTGCACAAAAAGTGAATTGTTTAATATTACTTTGTAAAAAGGGGCAAGATCAGATTGTTGACCCCTAGTCTTGTGTTTTACCCTAAGTTATGTGGAAAAACTATCTTAGTGACATTTTGTATAAATAAGAGATCATAAGATCTCATTTGAACATAACTCTTCCTCTTGTGAGAAGTACTTGGACTGAAATTTTCGCTACACTTGGAGTATTTTTCCTCTTGTGCTATGGATTGATGCCTTTTGGTTATGTTTATTGATGATGATGATGCACTATCTCTTGGAGGTCACTTCTAGCTTATTGTGGAGGTTTACTTTGGCATGTTAAAAGGATTTTCTTGGATTGGTATGGTTTTTTACTTCGTTATTATCATTCGTAATTCAATTTAAGGTTGTTTTGGATAAGGCTAGATATGGAGTAATAGGATATACACCCATATCCTATTTTCCACCATAATTATTAAGATTATAAAGTTATTTGCAAGGGTTTTGTTGAGGAAGTAAGAGGATATACACCCCTCAATTTCAAACCCTATCTAGGCTACTTACCTTGGGAAGTAAGAGGATTTCCACCACCAATGGTTTAGTAGTCCTAGATCTTTATTTAAGACCCCATTAACCCATAACTAAAGGAAATAATCTTGCATTGGAGATATAAATTGTTGTATTGGGAAACATGAAAGTTTCAAGTTTTGGTCTTCTCTCACTTGAGTTTTGTTCCCCTGGCCTTGATATAACTTGCCTCATCGAGGTGTCCCCTTTCAACCACAATTTCATGCTTCTGTAGTAAATATAACCTACATCCATTAGGGCTTCTCTAACCCTATCTTACTAACCCTAAATAGCTCCTAAACTAACCCTAGACTAGGCCTAAAAATCTGCCCTAACCTTCTACTAACCTAGGTGCACTTATTGAGCTAACTGGGGGCTGATTTAATTGGAAACGTTTTCTAAAATAAGTCTTTTTTTTATACATCCATAAGACTGGTAATTTCACTACAAAAAACCTAAACTAAAATCACTCATAACTTGTGTTTTCACCGTCAAACGTGCTAAGAATTTGCCAATTTATTCTACTTGCTTTAACACAATTTTTGAGTGGTTTCTTTACAATTTTTAGTGGATAAATTCATTGTTGTCACAAAAAGTTTTCTACATCCATAAGGCTGAAAAGTAATTTTGCATACATCTTTTATGAAAACCATAATTTATTGTTGAAGTCTCATGCTATAGACCATGAAATTCTCTAGTGTTTATCTACCTTGTTTCAAGCATTTTTCATTTGACTTTGAGCAGTCTTTCTAGCATCTTTAGTACTTGTTTTACTGCTGATATATATTGTCATTCATTGCTGCAAATCAGGGAGAGTAAGCCTAGCTTTCTGATCCAACTAACATATTATACTCCATAGTGGTTTTTCTTTTGTCACGGGCAGGTACCAACTTCTCGACGATTCATCCAAGGCTTTGGAAACTTCAATATAACCTAAGACTCATTATCAACCTTTCTTTCTCATCTAGAATATTGAACTTTAGGGCATTCACTCATTCCATTTCCATTTTCCCCTTTCATTCCCCCTAGGGTCACCAAGATCACCTCCCTAGAGTGACCTAGTCACCCTTGAAGCGCGCGACCTATATGGAGGTGACATTGGGTATAATGTCTTTAATTTGTAGTGACTTGGTGGTTGGGTCAGACTTATTTTGAATCCTCTTCGGAACCCTAACGACACTTTGGAAAGATATCCCAAAGACTTTATACATTAATTTACTAGCGACTCCACCCAAGGGACGTTCTGTTTCCACCTTTCTTGATGAGCTCTTCTTGAAGATCATCTGGTGACTCCATCTCCATAGAACCCACTTTTCCCTTTTCCCATTTTCATTGCTTGATGAGCCTTGAGCTCAACTGGTGACTTGATTGAAGTACTTCCTTGAGTTATGGAAACATGGATCTCTGGTGATTTCATGAAGCATACAATTCCTTGGTGGTCGAAGCTATTGAAACGTATCCAAATAAGTGTCCTATAAACCAATTCAATGTGCTCCCAAAGTTTGATGGTAATCCATTATTGGACATAACACATGTTGTTGAGTTTATCAAATGCATGTACTATGAGGATGTATTGCATGGGGATGTATGCCTACGATTGTTATTGTTGTCCTTGGGAAATGAAAAAAGGGATTGTATCAATAATTATTGCAAGACAAGAAGTATATATTCTTTGATGATCCTCATCAGAGAGTTCCTTAAATGTTGGGGAATAGAATCTCAAAGTATTAAAGATACAATTCAAGACCTGGAGGATTCTTTTTCAAGAGAATGTTTTTCAAGAGAATGTTTGGAAATGAGTAAAAGTACCAAAGGGATCTCAATGAAGTTTCTCTTATAGAAGGCCTGAATGAGACGTTGTTATTGACTTTCCCTTTTGAGGAAAATGAATTTCTCCAGTCTTGCGAAGAAGTAATCAACTCCTATGATGCAGATGAATTCGTGGAATAACCCCAGGATATAGTTGATGATCACATTGATGATTTCATACAAACTGGGAGATCCATATGGGATTTTGGTTGTTTCATTTTTTATAGAGATCCTATATATGACATTGAAGGCACATTTTAGATAAAGGATACATAAAGAATTTCCTCAAACGATTTATTTTTAGAGCTAGATGGTCCATATATATGCCAACTTGATGATGATATGGTTATACATTTGTTCCATCCATTCGAGGATGATACAACACATCATTTTCAGGATGGTTTTCGGCCATCCCTTGATACATATCCTTTTTAGGATGCAGATTTGTTCTATGATTAATTTAATCCATTGTATTCATATTTTGATAGACACGAGGTTGTGGCCAGCCCAAGACAGTCCGAGGTCCACACTAACAAACGTAAGTACATTCATGTTGATACTTTGGGCAGGGATCTGCAGACAAAGAAGAGACATTTCCTGAGTCGAATGAAGGAGTTTCTCTATAAGGCTCTACCTTACCCCGTTTCCTCTTTTTTGGGAAATCATAGGGATTTATTTGGCTCTCTTGTCCTTTCTCAACATTCAGGGAGTAGTGATTTTTTGAGTGAATATGAAGAGGTGTCATCATCTATATATGGCATCCCTATTCAAATATGGATTGATCAGGCTTGTGGCTGCAATTTTAGACGAGATGATTAGGCTGATGGTTTCTTTTTCCAACATGATTTCCTGTTTCCCACCCATCTCAATGAGTTTTATTTCATGATCGATTATATGTGTGTTTATAATCATGATTATTGTGTGCTTGAATTATCTTTGTTGTATTGCATGATTAATCACAAGGGGAGATACTTTGATGAGCTGACCATCTCATTGCACTGGTTGTATGAATTCATCTGACATCATCCATCACCTGATATCTAGGGCCCCTAGGCTTGAAGTAAGTAGGTATGTCATTTTCCTTTCCTTGCACTTGCATATTGATTACTCATAGTAGTTTAAATTCATTTAATTTTCATATTTCCCTACTTTCATATTGATTTCATCCTTAGTTTAGAAATATTTGAAAAAAATGCCATTTTTCTTTTCTTTTCTAGATTATCTTTTCTTTTGGATTTTATATGGATAAAAGGGTGATAGCACCACCCTAGATGCTTTGATCCCTTTGTCTAAGTTTTGGCAGGCATATGACTACCAGGAGATGTTGCAGTTCTTATGCACACTATAATGAACACATGTCCCCAAGTAGGAGCCAGATGTTATCCCAATTTTGTGGATAACTAAGGATATTATGTCTCGAGGCCCTTAGGTTGCAAACATTGAGTGTCGAGAGACTACATGAATAGAAGTATCCTTTTTCATAGATGGAGACCCTTCTCACCACCACAAAGGTCCTAGATTTTCAGATGCCATCCACAACACCAGTTGGCTTCCGAGAGGAAATGGGATTTTCTCCATGAGGTACAAGTCAGGTATTCTGATGAGTGTCATTTCAATATTTGAGGCATTTGAGTATGCTGTATCTTATACTTCTTTAGATTTCATGACATATGCTTGGAAATTATGCCTTTTTCCCTTATTCACCTTGGTGGTTGACATTGTTCCCTAGTAAGTGGTCTTCCTTGGGGATGGGTTTTCTACTAGGAACTCCCTTGAAAAGCCATTATATGGGGATGGGTTTGCTATTGGAAACTCTCCTTGACCTAGGGAAAGATCTACCAAATAGGACAACTTGTTAACTCTCCCATATTCAAGCTTGACAAGTCACATAATGTCTTTGAACACTTAATTGTGTGATAGAGTAATATTTGATGCACATGCTTAGGTGGCTCATTTATTGACTTCATTTAGTTGTCATGATATTTTGACTTGATATCCTTAGAGGGTGTATTTGTTTGTCTTTGCAGGACCTATTTGGTGGACAATTTTGGAGGAACACGCCTATCTTGGGCTTCCAAGGGGCTTGAAGCCCACAACTTGGATGCCAAGGGCCTGTATTCTAGATGAGATAGATGAAACTTTGGAGGCTTAGAAGACATGGTGGATGACCTAACCTAGCCCTCACATGCCAAAAGTGTTCCCTAGGAGAGGCAAAACGTCACCCTTAGAGGCATGAGATCATCTAGGGGGGCTAGGGTTTGGTGGTGAGGTTGATATGCATTGGCACAAGGACATTTTTAGGAGTTTAATGCTTTGACCCAAAGGACATAACTTGTATTATTGACATGTATCTTTGGGAAGCCTTTCTACACCCCTCCATCACCAACGACTTTCTCCTAGTGCCAAAACGACCCCTAAAGGGGCGACGTCTTTCTAAATTAGGGTTTTATTTGTGCAAAACAAGTGAAATTAACAAGAATTGTTTAATATTAGTTTGTAAAAAGGGGAAAGGTTAGGGTTGTTGACCCCTATTCTTGTTTTTTACCCTAAGTTATGTGGACAAAATATCTTAGTGACATTTTGTATAAACTATCTTGTGAGAAGTACTTGGACTGAAATTTTTGCTACACTTGGAGTATTTTGCCTCTTGTGCTATGGATCGATGTATTTTGGTTATGGTTATTGATGATGATGATGCACTATCTCTTGGAGGTCACTTATATCTTATCATGGAGGTTTATTTTGGCATGTTAAAAGGATTTTCTTGGATTGGTATGGTTTTTTACTTTTTTATTATCATTGGTAATTCAAGTTAAGGTTTTTTTGGCTAAGGATAGATAGGGAGTATAAGGATTTACACCCCTATCCTAGTTTACACCATAATTATCAAGCTTATAAAGTTATTTTCAAGGGTTTTGTTGAGGAAGTAAGAGGATTTACCCCCCTCAATTTCAAACACTAGCTAGGATACTTACCTTGGGAAGTAAGAGGATTTACACACCCAATGGTTTAATAGTCCTAACATGGAGCAGAAGCAATGGAGCCATCATACCACAAGTCTTCAACATGGACATCTGTATGTGTAGAGCCATAGCAAGTCTTTAATTCTAGAAAAAAATGTGTTTTCCCAATCCTCTGACAAGAACACAGCTGCTTCCACTCATGCCCTACATTTGGATCTAAATTGGACTCCATACCGCAATCATCAGACAAATCACTCCCTGTAATGGTTATAACTCCTTCATAGCTTGTTTCAACATTGTAAACACTCAGAGTGCAGGAATGCATATAAGGATTATGCGCTATCTCCATGACAGGCTTGATCAGAGATCTTCCTGTGTGTATATAAGACGCGAAATCTTTAACATAGGATTCAACTCTGTGGCATTCCCAAGAATCTAGGTCCAGTGTTCAAAACATTGAAATGATTCTGTTGTATCCGATCAGATGAAAAGCCTATTGTTGAATCATGGAGATAAATATGTTCAGGCATATGAGTGTGGAATCCCACAACCTATTCAGTGAGAAAAATTTGTTGCCTCTACGAGTTGATGCCCTTGCCCCCAGGTCCATCCCAATGGATGCATATAAAGACATATTGAACTGAGCTATATGGCCCATTTCGCTGAGAATTGTTTGTACAGGTTCTAGCATGGGAATAACAATTTCCATTTTTTCATCCAAATTTTCTGAGTCCAACCATATGCTTAATCTCTCCAAGCCCCTCCTTCCTACAGACTCTGGAGTGCAATTCATATTTATACCCTCAAGCATCCAAGGAACATGGTCAACATCATTCACAAATGTAAACATTCGCCTATCCAACTCCATTGTTTTCCGAAAAAACCGCTTGGAAGAATCGTCACAGAAATAAGGGGAGCCAAACCAAATGGAAATGTGTTCTCTGTCCTCTTCTCGAGTCTTTATCATGTAGTAGATGAGGAACAAATGGGATAATTCCCCAGCCAAGCCATGACCTGAAAATATTATCCTATTTGCCTTGTAATTTTGAAAATGAGGCATACTTGGTAGTTCGGATGTTATTCTCTCGAAAAGATCATAGTAAAAAGAGTCCCTCCACATCCTTCGCAGCTTCCCCGTAGCTGTCAATGAATTCACTTCGATCTGCGACTTTGACGGCAAACATTTCTTGAATGGATAAATGCCTCCTGAATGCAACATACAGTGTCGTGTTACAACCATCTTCCTTGGGATCTATTGACAACACCCGTCCACTAGGATTCATGAAAATCATATTGGTCAGCTGTGCTCCATGTGCAGATACCAAAATATCAGTCTTGCTCATGGGAATTAATAGAATTAGCACAAAGCATAACTTTCCCATCATCCATGGTATTCATTGACATTGACCTCTCTCTATGCACAAAGAACTGATTGAGCATGACCCAAGAAAGAATTCCAAGAACCCACATCCTGAAAGTCATGATAGGAATGCGTGGATCGTCCGTTGTTGGTATGCACTAAAACGCAGTCTCGGGCAATCAGCAGAGCCTTGACGGGCCCGCTCCAGCTTTGAAGCAACCATATTCATGAAAGGTGGGGTGTTTCCATACACAGATGTTTTCGTTTCCTGAGGCGGTGTAAAGCAGGCTGTCGCTCGACACTGAGAATGCATAGACATGGCCATCTATTAGTCGAATCTTATCTATGCAAGAGAGCATCAAATTCTATCTTTAGGTCATCTATCTCATACATTCCAACCTCCTAGCGCGTGTGGAAATATGGAGGAGGTGGCTCCAATGTTTCCAGAAGAAACCGAAACCGTTCCTAATCTTGTTGCAACGACTTCTAACAATGCAACCTTTCTTTTCACCGGGCAACCTTCCGTTAGTCTTCTTACAACACTAGATTTTTAGGAACAGTGCAGTGCTTTCTTTCCCTTCCTACAGATTCCATTTTGGTGGAAAAAATCCCCATGCCAATGAAAGAAGCCTATTAAACAACTGTCCATCCTCTTTTTTAGCTGCATTATGGGCAGATTCTCTTGTGATTTTTTGGTTACATACTTAGTACAAAAATGGAAACAAGTCATCTGTTTCTCTTAACTAGTGTGGGTCGGCTGCCTCCACTACAAGCCCAGATTTGCAATAATAACAATTTATATATTTAACATAAGGGTATTCTAATAATGATTTCCAACCACATGGAAAAGTGACAAAAAAAAAGGTGTTAACACAATGCAACCCTTAGTCTCATGTCAAAGCCATGGAGAGATTACCTCACTTCTATCTAAAATAAAGAATCCTATTAAATAGCTTCCCATCCAAGGAAGGAAATCAATCAATAGTCTGTCAGCTACATACGACACCGATACAATGAAGATTACAGCAGGTGCACTCACCCCTGCAATAAGGAGAGTCTGTCCTCCAAGAAGAACAAATGCACTCTCACATAAAAGAGTTGATGAGAAAACTTCCACAGATCCCACCTTGCCTCTGGTCTATTGCTATGAAATAGAGGGGGCTGAGGAGGAGATGAAGAAGGCTTTCATCCGCTGTCAAATTTGGGCAAAACTGCCTCTGTTAAATCAGAAATTTTTAATATCTGTTACAACATAGGCTCCATCTAGGGATGGTACTTTCTCGTAAAGTGACAAGAACAGTAGACCAGGTGCCTCCCTCCATTGGGAGACCTTACGCAAAAGCTACAATTCTGAGTTCTCCTGCCGGTGAAATCACCATCAGAAAATTTTAATGGAGTCGCCAGAGCATGTGAAACCAATATTTTCCTATGACTGACTTCTCAACCAGGCCATAGGACTATAACAATGTCGTTCTCTCAGGGATAAATATCAACTTCGAAAATCCCCGACAATGACGCCAAAATGTTGACACTCGAAACTGAAATGGGTTGCAACAAATCAATCCTGAGGCAACCTCAAACCACTTTGGATTAGAAGCTGCCCTCTTCCAACCCGATAGGGATCTCTCGAAAAATGTCACAAAAAAAAATTGAAATAAGCGTGAAATGCTGAGCAGATTTATGGGTGAAAGATGGTCTTGGATTTTTGGAGTTTGGGGGTTAAACCAAGGAAGAGGTCCATTGGGCATGGAGTCAAATGAAAACCGAGAAAAAGAGAGAATAGCAGAGATCAAATACTTGCAGAAAGTGAGGCAAAGTAAGTCTATCTTTCAACGCTTTGATAAATCATGATGTGGTAGCGGAAAGAAAAAGGAAAGGCCGACATAGCAAAGGATACATGAAGAATTCTGAAAATGCAGATTGGTCTTACACAACCGATAGCTGGTGCAGAGGAAAGGCAATAAACAATTACAGAAAACCCAAATCCTTTCGTTACAATAGTGGTCGTACTAAAGTGTAACGAAGCCCATCAGTTAGAGGAAAACAAAATGTAATACAGTCGTAATGGATTAAGGAAGACATAAGGCTATGGTAACACATCAACTGCGAGTAAGGAGCATATCAAATAATTCCAAACAGATTTAACACAGCTGAAGGAGAAGAAAACATGCTAAAAGAAATCGACCGTGATGAATCTCACAGTCGCAAATGAAAAATCATCTTTATTGCTCCATTAATAGCTTACAAAAAAATCAGTCCATTAATGGCTTACAAAAAACTCAGTCATTACAATGAAACCCTCTTGACAGAGGTTTTCCCAGTGCTGCGCTCATGCGTGCCCCCCTAGGTGTTAACTAAATCAGTCTTTTTAAAAGAAAAATATAAAATAAATTTCTTTGAGTTCCAAGAAATGTGAAACGATTTGTCTTCTAGACTCTGTGGCTGCCTGACACTTAGTTGAACCGTTATTTATCATTTGACTGGTGGACAGGGATTTCTGCATGTAATCCAAGCGTCTGATTTTGCTTTCAACGCCAAGTGTCATCCAGTTTACAGTCCCGATTTCATTACTGTCAGAGAAATGATTCGTAACCTTCTTTATTTCAGCAAAGGAAAACCATCTGGCACCTTTCAGTTTAGGAGCACCTCCACTATCCTGACCAATCGTTCCTGAAATTTGTAAATTTTTGTCTCGTAATACGACACATCCGACTTCTCACCCCGTGATTTAGTGCTACTGAGAAGATAGTATATAGTTCTCAGTATGTACCCCTTCGGTTGATTCAATAATAGGTTGTACATCCTCAAATTCTACAGTAATATCATTATGATTGCGAATAAATATCTCAACAGACTTGGTTAAGGATGATTTCACAAGCTCAAAATGGTCTCTCTTTGTTTCAGGTCTAGAATAGGAAAGATGATCCAGAGTGCCAGAGAAAACACCTTCAAGAGTTTCATAAGCCTTCCTGTACATATCACTTTTTACCAAAACCTCCGATTGCTACATCAACAACAACCTTCCCATGCTGCGGGTTAAAGCAGAAGCAACGGATCCATCATACCACAAGTCTTCAACATGGACATCTGTATGTGTAGAGCCATAGCAAGTCCTTAATTCTAGAAAAAAATGTGTTTGCCCAATCCTCTGAGAAGAACACGGCTGCTTCCACTCATGCCCTACATTTGGCTCTACATTGGACTCCATACCACAATCATTGGACAAATCACTCCCTGTAATGGTTATAACTCCTTCATAGCTTGTTTCAACATTGTAAACACTCAGAGTGCAGGCATGCATATAAGGATTATGCGCTATCTCCATGATGGGCTTGATCAGAGATCTTCCTGTGTGTATATAAGACGCAAACTCCTTAGCATAGGATTCAACTCTGTGGAATTCTTAGGAATCTAGGTCCAGTGTTCGAAACAATGAAATGATTATGTTGTATCCGATCAGACGAAAAACCCATTGTTGAATCATGGAGATAAATCTGTTCAGGCATATGAGTGTGAAATCCCACAACCTATTCAGTGAGAAAAATATGCTGCCTCTACAAGTTGATGCCCTTGCCCCCGGGTCCATCCCAATGGATGCATAGAAAGGCATATTGAACCGAGCTATATGGCCCATTTCGCTGAGAATTGTTTGTACAGGTTCTAGCATGGGAATAGCAATTTCCATTTTTTCATCCGAATTTTCTGAGTCCAACCATATGCTTAATCTCTCCAAGCCCCTCCTTCTTATAGACTCTGGAGTGCAAGTCATATTTATACCCTCAAGAATCCAAGGCACAGGGTCAGCATCATTCACAAATGTAAACATTCGCCTATCCAGCTCCATTGTTTTCTGACAAAACCGCTTGACAGAATCGTCATAGAAATAAGGGGAGCCAAACCAAATGGAAATGTGTTCTTTGTCCTCTTCTTGAGTCTTTATCATGTAGCAGGTGAGGAAAAAATGGGCTAATTCCCTAGCCAATCCATGACCTAAAAATATTATCGTGTTTGCCTTGTAATTTTGAAAATGATGCATACTTGGTAGTTCAGATGTTATTCTCTTGAAAAGATCATAGTTAAAAAGAGTCCCTCCACATCCTTCGCAGCTTCCCCGTAGCTGTCAATGAATTCACTTCAATCTGCGACTTTGACGACAAACATTTCTTGAATGGATAAATGCCTCCTGAATGCAACATACAGTGTCGTGTTACAACCATCTCCCTTGGGATCTGTTGACAACACCCATCCACCGGGATTCATGAAAATCATATTGGTCAGTTGTGCTCCATGTGCAGATACCAAAATATCAGTCTTGCTCATGGGAATTAACAGAATTATCACAAAGCATAACTTGCCCATCATCCATGGTCTTCATTGACATTGACCTCTCTCTATGCACAAAGAACTAATTAAGAATGACACATGAAAGAATTCCAAGAACCCACATCCTGAAAGTCATGACAGGGATGCGTGGATTGTCCGTTGTTGGTATGCACTAAAACGCAATCTCGGGCAATCAGCAGAGCCTTGACGGGCCCGCTCCAGCTTTGAAGCAACCATATTCGTGAAAGGTGGGGTGTTTCCATACACGAATGTTTTCGTTTCCTGAGGCGGTGTAAAGCAGGTCGTCGCTCGACACTGAGAATGCATAGACGTGGCCATCTATTAGTCGAATCTTATCCATGCAAGAGAGCATCGAATTCTGTCTTTAGGTCATCTATCTCATACATTCCAACCTCCTAGTGCGTGTGGAAATATGGAGGAGGCGACTCAAGTGTTTCCAGAAGAAACCGCAACCATTCCTAATCTTGTTGCAGCGGCTTTTGACAATGCAGCCTTTCTTTTCGCCGGGCAACCTTCCGTTAGTCTTCTTACAACACTAGATTTTTAGGAACAATGCAGTGCTTTATTTCCCTTGCTACAGATTCCATTTTGGTAGAAAAAATCCCCATGCGCATGAATGAATCCAATTAAACAACTGTCCATCCTCTTTTTTAGCTGCATTATGGGCAGATTCTCTTGTGATTTTTTGGTTACATACTCAGTACAAAAATGGAAACAAGTCATTTGTTTCTCTTAACTAGTGTGGGTCGACTGCCTCCACTACAAGTCCATATTTGCAATAATAACAATTTATATATTTAACATAAGGGTATTCTGATAATGATTTCCAACCACATGGCAAAGTGACAAAAAAAAAAGGTGTTAACATAATGCAACCCTTAGTCTCATGTCAAAGCCATGGAGAGATTACCTCACTTCTATCTAAAATAGAGAAGCCTATTAAATAGCTGCCCATCCAAGGAAGGAAATCAATCAATAGTCTGTCAGCTACATCCGACACCGATACAATGAAGATTACAGCAAGTGCACTCACCCCTGCAATAAGGAGAGTCTGTCCTCCAAGAAGAACAAATGCACTCTCACATAAAATATTTGATGAGAAAACTTCCACAGAGCCCACCTTGCTTCTGGTCTGTTGCTATGAAATAGAGGGGGCTGAGGAGGAGACGAAGAAGGCTTTCATCCGCTGTCAAATTTGGGCAAAAGTGCCTCAGTTAAATCAGAAATTTTTAATATCTGTTACAACACCACCCAGGCCGAGGCATGCCACATTCAATATTTCATTCTCTGATACCAATTTGTAACATCCTCGACCACCCAAGTTTGGGGCATGCGACTACAATTATGCTATGTTCAAGCTCTGGTACCATTTTGTAACACCCCTAGCCACCCAGGCCCGACCATGCTACTCTAAAACACATTCTTACTAAGCTTATGATAACCAAAATGTAACATACCCAACCATAGACCTGATGGTCAATGGCACACAAAAAATCTTGCGGAACATCATACATATATAACTTAATAGAAAATTACATTCTACTAATATACAGATTAATTCAGAAGTAACAATAAGCCTACACATACAACATATACATGCAATACTTATAAATATTAGACATGTACAAATACACAACATGTAAATGAACATAGAAATGTACTTATATTTTTGTAGAAGACCACCAACTTCGTGCAGACCTTCCACGAACCTCCTATCCATAGACCACATTGCTCATCATTCTCAGCAGTGGGTCACCCTTGAGCTGGGACTAAAATCCACCCTGGTAAAGGGATTCCTAAACTAGGTTGAGATAATGGGCTGCTACACAGTCAATAAGTCAATTGGGAAGGATTCCCTCCGAGGAGCCAAGTTATACACACATCCTATAACATCTCATTCCCCACATGCCTGTCCCACCCCATGAAGTGTGCCCCTTCTCTACTCAACAATCCTTCAACTGCCCCAATTCCCTTCCATGTCTTCAACAATAGGCTGAACATGAATTCTCAAAGAACTATAGCTATTACTGGGCTCCCTCTAGGAGAAATCACTTCCCCAACAACCTCTCTCACCTGAAGAGAGTTTCTCATAGGCTTGACAACCTGCTTCTTCTATTCCAGCAAACTCTCACACCTGGAGAGAGTTTCTGATAGCAATGATAACCTGCTTCTTTAATCCATGGGCCTAACAACCCACCTCTTCACTCCCGCTCCTCGTCAACCAAAAACAGGCTCAGGTGAAGGAAACAACTGAAAAAAGGTAAGAAAATAGGATATGGAAGCAAGCCATGCTTAGTACATGAACTACGTTGGAAACAACAACCAACTGTTAAGACACAACATGGGCTCAGGAAAATACAGGTGTGTCGGGATTCCCAAGAAATACACAAGATAACTCAAGTATAACTGTGGGTTCTAGATGTGTGTCCATGCTCAGAGGTTGATAATGGAGGTCATCGTTCAATGTGTGAGTGCATGGGAAGCCTAGAGATAATGACAGAGAACCCCTGAGAATGATGAGTTTTCCAAATATAACTGCATGTGCCAAGATTGGCATGTGGCTCTTTTGGATCGCGTTCCTCTCTACTTGGAGTTCGTTCCCTTCCCCAAAGGAACTTAGGATAACAAGAGTTATTTCCCAAACGTTATTATTTTAGGAAATATATTTTAATATTCCCTTAGAGATAAGCCCTCCATCTTATCCCTTTTTCCTAGCCTCTTAGCCCCTTCCCTTTCCCTACCTGGTGGATTTTAGTTCCCCATTCTCTTTTATCATGGTAGGTCTACATGAAATGATGCATTTTATATTAATGATATGAGTATTTACATATACAAAAATAGGCTCATTGGCCTTTAGCATATAGGATCTTTGGCCTAATAATCACATAAGCCTCCTAACTTATAATCATTTGGCTCACCAACCTATGAAACATGTTACATTTAAAATTGCAAATGTGGCTCGGTCTTGGGATATTACGACCCCCTCCCCTTATTTTTTCACTGCCCTCAGTGCAACTTATTTACATATTACCATCAATATTTTAAAAAATATTCAAAAAAATCCAAGCTTTAGCGATGGGAATCTCATTATCCATCTGGTGCTCTACTTTCCAGCACCAATTTTGGTGTTCATACTGCAACTAGAAGTCAATTTCTCTATTCCATAGAGTTTCTTCCATAAATAATTTAGCTCAATGTTCCATTTGACACGCCCTCCTTATGACAACTACCATGCCATAAACATCCTTGAGTTGCCTCCTCCTTGTTGCACTCACCCTTCCAGGATCATGCATCCCTTCAATCCTATGTAGTCGTTCAATGATCCATCTTTCCAAGACTTTCATGCACAAGGAGAGTGCTAACCCATTACACGAACCCCACCAAGGTTCTACAATTATATGGATTTAACGTCCTTAACAATAGTTTTTCTTTCCCAACATTCCAGCTTTAATCAATATTATCTCATCTGCATCACACACATGCAGTTATCATAAGAGAACATAAAATAATTCATTTAGAACTCAAACTTATTTCATAAGTAATTCAACTTTTCCCCAAAATATGAAATTTAATTTCATAATTTTTCATTGTTGTTGCAATAATAGGATGTAGTCTTTCTTCTGGCTTTCAGCAAGCACCATGCTGAATACAATTTTTCCTGCAATGCTTCTTTCTTGCATTCAACCAACAATGTGTCAGTATTTCCTATACATCATACTCTCATTGAAATATGTACAAAAACCTTATGAAGTGTTCTTAGAATTGTCTATAACTAACAATTCAATCACAAATACAAAACCAGGGATGATTTTAAGGATGGACATTTATTTCAAAATGTAGAAACCTTGGCGAATCTTACTAATCCTTCATATGCCAACTACAAAATGTTTCACTATATTTTTTTAAAAATATTCAAATTTAAAAGTAATTTATATAGTTTATATAAACTTTTGGCAATTTTTAAGGTAAAATAATTTTATCTTGTAGAATTTGGACAAATCATTTTTAGAATAATGAATCTTTTTTGGGGAAAAACCATGGAAAATTAGTTCATGAGAAAAATTTAGCCCCTAAAATCATCCCTGTACAAAACAATTTATTAGATAGAATGAATTATCATTCTATGCATACTCCTGTTCATAAATACTATCAGTAAGTTCATTACTTCTTTTCCTAAACATAAAATTTCTTGTAGTCAATGCTCATGTGACTACTTGACTTGCAACTTTCCCGTTGCAATGTCCAAACAACTCTTGAAATGTTCTAAACTCCATGAGTTAGAAACATTTTAGCCATTAGTAAAATTATTTCCATGCAATAATATATATGCATGCACTCACAAAACACATTTAACAAATGCATTTAAGTATACAATTCTATCATGTATGAGTGCAACTCTGCCACTTACTAGTCATGCATGCAACTCTCAATGCATATCTATTCAATGCACCTTTGCATTTATTATTCAGAATGCTCTTTATCTAAGTCATTCATCTCACCATCCATTAATTGGAAATCTGGCCAATGTCTTGACACATTCTCCACACACTTCCCATTGTCTTCTCAATTATTTTGATGCCTTCCTTTTCGACCCGAGCACTACACCAATAATATAATTCTGTGGTGTGCATTAGTGTTAGAAAAAAGGTTGCAGTCCAAGCATTATTTAAAGGTAGGAATATTTTGGTATTTGTGTGGTATATAACCTTTCGATATCCATACCTTGCCATAGCCAATCATGTCCTAGTCTCATACATGACTAGCTTTCCTGGCATAATTCCTATACCATGTTCTTATCTTTTATTTCTTTGGTTATTACCTCATAAAAAAATTAACATGACATGATTCTATGTCAGTGTGTGCATTCAAAAAATAAGAAGCTTTGATAACTATAACATGCCTCTAGAATTTACCACACCTAGTGGTATCTTATTCCTGTTAATGAACTTAAACAACACCATAATGTGTCTTATAAGAATTCAATCTAGGGAAATTAAATTTCACTTTGGCAATTATGCAACATCATTTCAAAACATAAATACTTACCTGCATAGATTCCATTAAACGAATTTGATGCTACCTGATTAGTTGATGACAGTAGAAGATTTTATGCCTCTTTTATCAGTCTTATAATCAACATTCCATCTTTCTGTTGCTTCCTTCCATATGCAACAACATCATCAACAACACTTGCAAACATGCAAGCATTCTCTCTTTATGGCTGTCCCAACAAGCCATAACATACTTGCTGCCACATAAATTGCAACAAATTCTATCTCCCAGAATCACTTTTCCTTGCTAATCCATGAAGTCTTCACTTCTTCTCAGATTCTTGAATCTTCTTGTGCTTTCACTGTAATAACCGTGCATGATTATTTCAGACCTAAGCACTTTCTAGCAAAATTACTCTTGGCTACCTTTTCATTTCCATCCAAATATTAATGTTGATATTAACCTTCAACTTTTATTTGTTTCCTGGATCCATCTATCCCATCTCATACTTGGATGAATTATAATTCCAATCATGTTGTCTTATAGACTTTGGATCTTCAACATCCATTTACTTTTCAGACTGAAATACTTCAACCATTTCCTGACTGAATACTTTAGTAATTTATTTCTCTTGTACCCTTCTCTTCTCTTTGCCAACTAGCCTCAAACTTGACTTGTGACGCAGCCCGCGCTCGCTTGCACGTCCTCTCACAGGATCTCCTCCTTCACATGGCTTGAAGAACTCAAATTTTCTTCTATTTCCCTATCGAGAAATCTGCACCCACAGAACTCTCGCTCAATCCCCTCATTTCTATCAGGAGATCGGACTTCGTGGTATCGCGAGGTCAATGGTCGAACATTGGATTCTCACGAATCCCCGATACCCGATATAAGTCAACGCTGACCCTTCCCTTCTCCTGCCGGGACTTCTCTTATCGCAGTTTAGGCACTCGCGATGTCGAGTGACTTGGTTCTTAGACTTTCGAGTCCTGATACGCCGAACTTCCGACACATGTGCGAGGTTGACCTTTCAACGTCCTGTCACTTCTATCCGGATTTTAGGTTTCACGGGATCGCGAATCCTGATGTCAATGTTTCGGGACTTCTCGCTGCGAATTCCTAATGAGACGTGCCACCTGTCCACCTGTCGACTCTGCGGTGGTCCCACACTATTCTCTTTAGTTGTCAGGATATCAGGTATCATGATTTTGCGATTCCCGTTGCAATGTTTTGGAGTTTCAATCCATGAAACCCTGATACATGATCTCACGTGTAAATTCGACGGCCCCTGTGGCTCGGATCAATGGCTCTGCCCCTCCTGAGCTTTAAACCTCTCGATGCCTTCACTTCATCTCCCTTGCACCTCCACAAGATCTAACACCTCACGGAATTTCATGAAATTTCCTCGGAGAATTTCAACCGTCTATCTTTCCCGGTGAATTCTATGAAATGAACCAAGTACCCCTCCACTAAGACTTGTCCTCCTTCTTGTAAACTTACGATGCCTCTTGCAAACCTTCAAGGCCTAACTTCCCTGTGTTTCCCTTCAATAACTTGAAGGCATTATCCTTCCTGAGCTTCCTTATAACTTCGAGTCTTCGAAAAGACTCTTGCGCGCACTCCTTGCGGCAACCCTCAACCTTGTCCAAGTGTTGAAGTTCTTCGACTTTGCATGCACCTGCAACAAAAATCCTTCAATTACTTTCAGATTCACAATTTTGAGGCTTTTACCTGACCTGTGCACTCTTTGCACGGCTCCTGTTCCCAACTGCACCTCTTGGATGAATGGGAATGAAAGCTATCTCTATCTGAACCCACTGTCAATGCACTCCTTGCAGACACTTCAACTGCACTCCTTGCAGGAATTCTCTGGCTCAATTAGAGAAACAATTGAAACTCATTCCTTCTTCCTCTCTGACTTCAATTCAAACATGAAATCATATACACAACATATAAAAGAAAATGTATAACAGAAAACAAATATTCATGAGCATAGCATTCAACATCAGTGCATAGAGAACAAACACGAAACCATGAATTTGAATCAAAGATTTCTTCTATTAATTCAAATATCTGTACATGGGTGTTCTTACATGGCTCTCTGCATGCCCTTTCTCTCTTCAACAATGATGCTTCATAATCTTCCCATCTATCTTACAATAAACAATGAGGGTGTCTATATCCCATTTCCCTCTTGCGCTCTCAAATAGTCTAATCTAGAATTAAATTCTATCTACTTTACATTAACTATTTTAAATGCCTCCTACCTACTAAGGACAAGAGCTAAAGGCTCAAGGTCCGTTGACATTATACAAGTGCGCCTCATCTTAATGGCTTTATTTAAGGTGGCGCAACAACTTCCAAAGTGATTTCAAAATTTGTGTTGGCTTGTCCAGCTGTATCTCGCTTCCGTGCTGGCTCGCTTGATGTGGGCGATGCTCCTGCATCTTGCATAGCCAATCTCTAGCATATTGTAAGGATGAACATATGCCTCCTTCACTAGCTGCACAAAATTAATTAAAAGTACTCAACACTGCTTTAAATTTACCATTGTAATTTCAAGTGATACTTCCAACCTCTGGGAATGTCACTCCTGGCTCTATGCCACTTGAGATGGATTCTTCTTAGGCACCATCTCTTTTTTCATTCACAATTATGCATAGAACCATTTTCTTCTTCATGGTTCCTTATTGATTTCTCTTCAGAAAGTCATTTCACTTTCAAGTTATTCTTGACTTGATATCTCCATGCTATTGTGAAAATACCTTCAATAATTTTGGAATGCATTAGAAATCCTCTACTATTCTTGTTGTCCCTCCTGGAGTGTTGTCATGCATTCCTATTAGATTGATATCTACCTCATGATTTGTTCTTACATTATCTTAGGATGTTCAAGGACTTGACTCCATCCATGAATATTTCCTTTTCTACTTTGCATAATTGCAACCACATATTATGATGATATTAATTTTCAGCATTCCCCTATTAGTTGGATCCCTCTGATCCAAATCCTACATGACCCAATTATATTTCCAGTCATGTTATTTGAGTAACCTTGGATATTTAACACCAATTTATTTCTTGAAGCAATTGATTTAGCCTTTTCTTGAATGATTATATCAACACTTGGATTAGCTTGATGAATTAATAACCCTTTTTTTTTATCCATCTAGTTTTTCAAACTGACATGCATAACTGACGTCTATCATGTCATATTTGATGACCTTCATACCATGCTTCCACTGTGCATTCTGATAGAAAAAAATGAAGGTGCTATATCGAAAATGTAGGACTGATCTTTGGAGATATTGTCACTCACTCCATATATACACTCTATCTTTATTTATCAAAAAAATAACATTCTAATATATCAATCTATATAGATTAGGTCTTCCCACTATGTACTTTTTTATCTTAACATTCTTCAGTCCCGACCTTCGATCCTCTTGTGGAATATTCTTGAGGTAACATTATGTCCTCAAGTTCCTTTGTTCCTTCTTGATACCAGGTCCAAACTCTTTCATATTCCATAAAACCTTCCTTATTACTATGCTTTTCATCTCCATATGAAACTATGGTTCATGCATTATCATGTATTATAGATGGCTTTCCCCACCTATCACTCATATTTGATGTGAAAAAATTGTCACTTGGAATGTCTTCCCCGAACAAGAATTTCATTAGGGTTTTCCAAGCTGCTTATTGAACCCAACATATGATCCAATAACTTCTTAAAGATCTCAATGTAACATGAAGAACTATATTTGTCCTTATTTCTTCGATATGTAGACATCTTTAGAATTTTTTCTGTTTTAAATGTAACCATTACATCCGAAAACAAGCATACAACAAATTCTGTTAGCTAGAACCATAATATACCATTTTGGTAATATATGCACAATTTTCCTTTTATGGTCACCAACAACATTCTTTCTGACTTATTGTGATTTAAGTTGCTCAATCCTCAATTATGATGGAATACATGGAATCCTCCAATACCTTTCCAATGACTGCTTCCTTGCTCAATTCAGAGTCCTGAGAAGAAAGTTATGGATAATTGAAAATTTTATTTTCTGTGATGCAATCCCTGTGCAAATGATCTCTTTCCTATGAGATAAAAGGTTCTTAGTTCTTTGTTGAGTCCTATCATAAAGTTCCTAGGTCTTTAGTACCTCTTCTGATGCAGGTCCGAACCAGATGAAACCCACGAGATTCCTTCCTAAACCCTTTTCCTTCTTTAACACAATTTTTGGGCACTCATCCCTTCTTCTTCAACCCCCAACCACATTTGGCCGCATGCTATGACCAAGTGCTCATGCGCTTATCTAGAGCTTCAAGACTTTGGGGCTCCAACACTTTAGAGTTTCTCTCAACTCCCAACTTCCAATCCCTTGGAGCGCCAAATTGGGGAACTCACGAAGAACGATGGATAGACGGTCCATGACTTCCCAACATCCAATGAATGAGATCCATTAAGGGACTATGAGATTCAAGAGTTTTCGAAGCACTTCTCCACAGATCCTTTAGAATGTCGGACCGACAAAATTAAAAACAACAAATAAATAGACCATGCCTTCTCATTAACCAATGACCACGATCAACTCTAGGACTCTGAGCTTCGGGAGTTTCGGACTATCCACACTCTCAATCCTTCCAGAGTGCCAAGTCTCCAAACTATAGGATTTGCTGCCATTTATCCTCTCCCGATCAATGACTAGAATTTTCTCTGCAGCTTCAGGCTTCAAGGATTTCCAAAGAACCTCTCCACAGATATCCCAGAGTGTCGAATTACCAAAGATCCTCTCCTTCATCCACATATCATCTCCCAATCAATGGTCGATATTAACTTTGGACTTCGAGAGTTCTTGACTAAAAGCAACCTGCAACTCAATTCCTCCGGAGTACCAAGTCTCAGGACCTTGGTATATGGTGCCACGTGTCCACTGTAATCAATGGATAAGATGGAATCCAACCTTCAGGACTTCGAGAGTCCTCGACCCCAACTGATTATGCCTTGAATCCTCCAGAGTTTTGAGTCTCTGGAATACAAGATCTATTGCCACATTCCCTCCCCCGATCAATGGTGAGGATTTACTTCGCTCTTTGGAGCTTCGGGGTTTTCACCTTCATCACAATTCATTCCTTTCGAACGTCAAACCGACGAATATGGCGATCTCCTTTTTTTGGCTGTCAAACAATTAATGTAGTGACACATGGCCCCACCAACATGCGACACATGTTACGTCCCAATTGGTACTAAGGTCCTGTAAACGGTACAAAAAAAAGTGACTTGTGTCATTCTTAGAGTAGGTCCATGTCACCCTATGTGACATCATCATGCCACATCATATTTTTTATCCTAGGACTTCAACACTTCAAGCTTCAAATTTGTTTAAATCCACACACATTATACTCACGAATGCCGAATTACCGAACAATTGTTTCCCTGAGCTTTGGAACTTTGGGGCTTTAGGACTTCAGAGATTTATTCAACTCATTTCCACATTTCTTCCAAAATCCGAAGTGAATAATCTTTCGAACTATGCTTTCTCCAAAGTTTCAGGACTCCGACACTTCAGACTTCAGAAGTGTTTGGTGCTGATCACTCTATAACCCCCAAACTGTCGAACGCTGAAATTTCAAACAGGATAATCTGTGGACACATGTCCCTGATAATGGATGGTTTATATCGGTTCCAGACTTCAGGACTTCAAAGAAAACTCCACTCCATGAAACCAATTTTTTTTTTCTGAATTTCCGAACCACTTGGGAAATCCAACAGTCTGCTTTCTCTCGAATGATCTACGGTTGAGAGTCAATTCATGACTTCAAAGATTTGTGCTTCGGCCCCTTTCTCGACAAAACTTAAAACTAACCAAATTAACGAAGTCTGAAGGTTTAAGGGTTAACCTCTGTGCTCCTTTCCCATATATGACGACTGTGAAGGGTGTTCCTTCTTCCAAACAAATTCGATGGGACACATCTAAACTTGGCCAAAATAAACTATTGTTGTGATTTCTCAAACTTCTATAGCTCCTAATATTTTGAACACAACCGAGGCATTCCCTCAATGCCCTCCTAGCACTTTGTAATTTCAATTCTCTGTGGAATGTTTACTTCAATTCCTCATACACGACCCGTCTAGGTTCAATGTTGAAACCATGGGCTTTGATACCAATTTGTAGCAATCCTAGCCACCCAAGCCGGGGCATTCCACCTTAAATATTTCATGCTTTGATACCAATTTGTAACATCCCTGACCACCCAAGCCCAGGGTATGCGACTACAATTATGATCTATTCAAGCTATGATACCATTTTGTAACACCCCCGACCACCTAGGCCCGACCATGATACTCTAAAACACATTCTTACTGAGCTTCTAATAACCAAAATGTAACATACCCAACTATAGACCTGTTGGGATATGGCACACATAAACTCTTATGGAACATGATACATATATAACTTAATAGACAAGTACATTATGCTAATATACATATTAATGTAGAAACAACAATAAGCCTACACATACAACATATAAAAGAAATACTTATAAATATTACACATGTACAAATACAAAACATGTAAATGAACATAGAAATGGTACTTATATTTTTGTAGAAGACCACCAACTATGTGTAGAACTTCCATGAACCTCCCACCCATAGACCACATTGTTCATCACTCTCAGCAGTAGGTTACCCTCGAGATGGGACTAAACTACACCAGGGTAAAGGGATTCCTAGACTATGTTGAGACAATGGGCGACTACACAGTCAATCAGTCAATCATGAAGGATTTCCTCCCAGGAGCCAGCTTATACACACAACCTACAACCTCTCATTCCCCACATATCTATCCCACCCTAGGAAGTGTGCCCCTTATCTACTAAACAATACTTTGGCTTCTTAACTTCCCTCCCAAGGATTCAACAATAGGCTAGACAAGAATTCTTAGAGCACTATAACTACTTCTAGGCTCCCTCCAGGAGAAATCACTTCCCCAACAACCTCTCTCACTTGGAGAGAGTTACTCACAGGCCTGACAACCCACTTATTCTATTCCAACAAACTCTATCACCTGGAGAGAGTTGCTCATAGGCTTGGAAACCCTCTTCTTCAATCCACGGGCCTAACACACTGCCTCTTCACTCCCACTCCTCATCAACCAGAAATAGGCTCAGGTGAAGGAAACAACTAAAAATGGGTAAGGAAATAGAATATGACAGCAAGCCATGTTCATTCCATGAACTATGTTGGCAACAATAACCAATCTTTAAGACACAACAAGGGCTTAGGAAAATACAGGTGTGTCAATCTTCCCGAGAAATACATAATATAACTCAAGTATAACTGCGGGTTCCATAGGTGCGTGCATGCTCAAAGGTCAATAATGGAGGTCATGGTTCAATACGTGAGTGCATGGGAAGCCTGTCCAAAATGGCAGAGAACCCCCAAGAATGATGAGTTTTCCAAATATAACTACATGCACCAAGATTGACACATGGCTCTCTTGGATTCTGTTCCTCTCCACTTGGATTTCGTTCCCTTCCCAAAAGGAACTTACATAACACGAGTTATTTCCCAAACCTTAGTCTTTTAGGATAATATTCCATTAGAGATAATCCCTCCAACTTATACCTTTTTCTTAGCCTCTTATCCCCTTCCCTTTCCCTACTTAGTGGAGCTTAGTGCCCCATTCTCTTTTATTGTGGTTGGTCTACACGCAATGATGTATTTTATATTAATGATATGATTATTTACATATACAAAAATAGGCTCATTTGCCTTTAACATCTAGGCTATGAAACATGTTACATTTATATTTACAACTGGGGATTGGTCTTTGAATATTACACTAACCCAATCCTATTAACCCTAAATAGCTCCTAAACTAACCCTAGACTAGGCCTAAAAATATGCCCTAACATTATACTAACCTTGGCGCACTTATTGAGGTAACTAGGGCCTGATTTGATTAGATACGTTTTGTGAAATAAGTCTTTTTCTGTTACATCCATAAGTCTAGTAATTTCACTGTAGAAACCCTAACCTGAAATCACTCATGACTTGTTTTTTCATCGTCAAAAGTTGCTAAGAATTTGCCAATTTATTCTACTTTCTTTAATACAATTTTTGAGTGGTTTCTTTGCAAGTTTTAGTGGATGAATTCACTTCTGTCACAACAATTTTTCTACAGCCATAAGGCTGCAAAATACTTCTGCATACATCTTTTATGACAACCATAATTCATTGTTGAAGTCTCATGCTATAGACCATGAAATTTTGTAGTGTTTATCTACCTTGTTTCAAGAATTTTTCATTTGACTTTGATCAATCTTTCTAGAATATTTAGTACTTGTTTTACTACTGATATATACTGTCATTCATTGCTGAAAATAAGGGACATTAATCCTAGCTTGTTGATCCAACTAACATATTATACTGCATAGTGGGTTTTCTTGTGTCTCGGGCAGGTACCAACTTCTCATCAATTCATCCAAGGCTTTGGAAACCTCAAGACAACCTAAGAATCATTATAAATGTTCCTTTTTCATATAGAATATTGAACTTTAGGGCCTTCACTCTTTCCATTTCCATTCCCCCTAGGGTCATCGATATCACCTCCCTAGAGTGACATAGTAACCCTTGAAGCAAGGGACCCATATGGAAGTGGCATTGGGTATAGAGTCCTTAATTTGTCGCCACTTGATGGTTGGGTTGGGATTTTACCAACATACAACTTGTACGTTAACATTTTTGCACCACTTTCGGGGAAGATTTTAAATCCTCTTAGGAACCCTAACAACACTTTGGAAAGCTATCCCAAAGCCTATCCATTATGTTTCCTGGAGAAAACACCCAAGGGAAGTTCCCTTTCCACCTTTTTTAGATGAGCTCTTATTGAAGCTCATTTGGCAACTCCACCTCCCCATAACCCACTTTTCCCTTTTCTCCTTTTCATCCATTGATGAGCCTTGAGCTCATCTGATGACTTCATTGAAGTATTGCTATAAGTGATGAAAACATGGATCTTTGGTTCTTTCATGAGACATATAAGTCCTTGGTGGTTGAATCTATTGAAGGATATCCAAATGTGTTCCCTATAAACCAATTCTATGTCCTCCCAAAGTTTGATGGTCATCCATTGTTGGTCGTAGCACATGTTGTTGAGTTTACTAGATGCATCTAGTATGAGGGTATATTGCATGAGGATGTATGCCTACGATTGTTCTTGTTGTCCTTGGGGAGTGAACAAAGGGATTGGATCAAAAATTATTGCAAGCCAAGAAGTATATCTTCTTTGAAAATCATCATTAGAGAGTTCCTTAAATGTTGGGGACCAGAAACTCAAAGTATTAAAGATACAATTCAAGACTTGGAGGATTCTTTTTCGAGAGAAGTTTTTGACCTTGATCCCATTAAAGGCTTGAGAGAAACACTTCTTCCATAGTTTGTTGAAAAAACAATTGAAAGACAAGAAGTCGACAAGAGAAATGAGGATAGTTTTGAGTGCCTCAAGGAAAGCATAGAAGAAGATGACAAATTTTGTGAACAACTAATAGAACTTTGTCCTGACAAGGAATTTCTAGCTAAGATCTATCAACAAAGAGTGGAATAGTATAGCACCATCATCGACCATAATGAAGAAAGTCCTACCCTAAATTTGGCTTGGGAAGTGGCCATTGCATATTTTGGAACAAGATCATTATACAACAATGTGATTGAGAAGTATGGGTACTAAGAAAACTTCCAAACCGATGATGAACCACTCTCCATGCCTAAGGATGTCTACAAAATCGTTAGAGATCAAGATCAAGATGATGTGTTCACTGATCCTATTTATGAAGAAAAGCTTGAAGAAGATCCTAATGAAGAAGATATCGATGAGACATGTGATGAATATGAAGTATCTTCCCTTCCACTTCATGAGGACATACATACATCTACTTCTCCTGCACATCAAGAAGATAACATGATGAGTTATAATCCTTTTGAAAACTTTGATGATGCTTTGTTCCATGACTTTGGAAATGAAGAACACTACCAAAGGGATCTCAATGAAGTTTATTTTTCATAAGGCTTGAACGAGACTTTGTTATCGACTTTCTATTTTGAAGAAAATGAGTTTCTCCAGTCTTGCGAAGAAGTAATCAACTCTTATGATGTAGATGAATTCATAGAACAACCCCCAGATATAGTTGACGATCAGATTGATGATTTCAGACAGAATGGGAGATGCAGATGGGATTTAGATTGTTTCATTTTTTATGGAGATCCTATCTACAACATTGAAGGCACATCTCAGATAAAGGATACATAAAGCATTTCCTCAGAGGATTTTGTTTTATAGCCGGATGGTCCATATATGTGCCAAACTGATGATGATATGGTTATATATTTGTTCTATCCATTCCAGGATGATCCAAAACAAGATTTTCAAGATGATTTTCGGCCATCCCTTGATACATACCCTTTTGAGGATGCAGATTTGTTCTATGAGGACTTTCAACCATTATGCTAAGATTTTGATAAACACCAAGTTGTGTCCTGCCCAAGACAGTTTGAGGTCCACACTACAAAAAAAAAGTACATTTATGTTGAGACTTTGGCCAAGGATATGTAGACAAATAATAGACATTCCTTGAGTCCGACAGATTATTTTCTCTCTAAGGATGTGCCTTACCATGTTTCCTCTTGTTTGGGAAATCATAGGGTTTTCTTTGGATCTCTTGTCCTTTCTTAGTCTTCAAGGATGAGTGATTTTCTGAGTGAATATGAAGACAAGCCATCCTATATATATGGTATCCATATTTAGATATGGATTGATCAGGCTTGTGGCTGCACTTTCAGATGGGATGATCAGACTGATGGTTTTTCTTTCTAGCAGGATTTCCTCCCTCCCACCCATCTCAATGAGTTTTATTTCATGATCGATTATATGTGTGTTTATACTCATGATTATTATGTGCTTGAATTATATTTGTTGTATTGCATGATTAAGAACAAGGGGAGATACTTTGATGAGGTGACCATCTGGTTTCATTGGTTGTATGACTTCACCTAACATCATTCATCACCTAATCTCCAGGCCCCCCATGCCCCAGGTAAGTAGGTAGGTCATTTTTCTTTCATTGCATTTGCATCTTGATTACTCATATTAGTTTAGATGCATTTCATTTTCATTTTTCTCTACTTGCATATTGATTTCATTCTTAGTTTAGAAAATTTTGAAAAAAATGCCATTATTTTTCTTTTCTAGATTAGCTTTCTTTTGGATTTTATATGGATAAAAGGGTGATAACACCATCCTAGATTCTCTGATCCCTTTGTTTGAGTTTTGGCAGGCACAAGACTACCAGGAGATGTTTCGGTTCTCATGCACTCTATGATGAGCACATGTCCCCAAGTAGGAGAGAGATGTTATCCCCATTTTGTGGATAATTATGGCTATTATGTCTCAAGGTCCTCATGTTGCAGATATGGAGTGTCGAGAGACTACATGACTAGAAGTATCCTTTTGCATAGATGGCGACCCTTCTCACCACCACAAAGGTCGTATATTTTCAGATGGAATCCATCACACCAGCTGGCTTCTGAGAGGCAATAGGCCTTGCTCCATGAGTTACAAGCCATGTATTATGGTGAGTGTCATTTCAATATTTGATGAATTTGAGTATGTTTTATCCTAGACTTCTTTAGATTTCATGACATATGCTTGGACATTATGCCTTTTTCCCTGCTTCACCTTGGTGGTTGACATTGTTCCTTAGTAAGTGGTCTTCCTTGGGGATGGGTTTTATACTAGGAACTCCCTTGAAGATCCATTGTACCGTTCCCATCCGTAATTACCACTTTCCATCACTATTTACACCCATTTCCTTATCTCTTGAGATTTTAGGGTGTATCGACCCAATAAGGGGTTGTCCCTCATTCTATGGGAAGAAGGGGCTGAAGGCCCAAAGGTATTGTTGTTGGGTGAAAGATAAAATCCTATGTATAAACCTTCTAGATGATTCTCCCAGGGATCACCCAAGAAATAAAAGAGACACTTATCTTTGAGAAAAGGGGGACCCACAAGAAATCTGATTATGCATGCTTAAAATTTTAGTTGGAGGATAAGAGGTGTCATCACAAGATGACTTATCATGTTCATGGATATCTAGTGGTATGACATTACCATCATCTGGTCACCAAGCCAAGGTAATGGCTCTCATTTGCATGACTGAGAGAAAGGGGCTCTCATCACGAGCCAACCTTCTCATTTATGCTGGGTATTTTTGGGTGACACTGTCATTATTTGGACACCACACTAGGGCAGTGGCCTTCAAATTGTCCTTAAATTATGAAGAAAGGAAAAATGATGGGCTTGGAAAAAGTGCATTGCAAACGAAGGTACCACACACCCTCTACAAAGGAACCCATGAATGAGACACTACAACCCCTTGTATATCATGAACCCCATGCCCATTGAGTCTTGAACCTTAACCACTTCACCCACTTTACATGGCTTAGAGAAGGATCTCTTGGAAACTCTCCTTGTCCTATGGAAACATCTACCCAATAGGACACCTCGTAAACCCTACAATATTCAAGCTTGAAAATTCGCAAAATTTATTTGAGCACTTAATTGTTTGACAAGGTAATCTTTGATGCACATGCTTAGGTGGCTCATTTATTTACTTGATTTGCTTGTTATGATATTTTGTCTTGATATCCTTGGAGGGCATGCTTGTTTGTCTTTGCAGGTCCTAGTTGGTGGACATTTTTGGAGGAACAAGCCTAGCTTGGGATTCCATGGGGCTTGAAGCCCACGGGTTGGATTCCAAGGGCCCGCTTTCCAGATGAGAGAGATGAAACTTAAAATACCTAGAAGACATGGTGGATGGCCTAACCTAGCCCTCACATGCCAAACGTTTTTCCTAGGAGAGGAAAAACTGCTGATTTTTCAATGAGGAAGGTTATGCATGAAGTTCATTCAATTTTTAGCATTTAACCATAACCATTAATGTTGGAGCAACCAATATCACAAGAAGAAGCACCATGCACAAGAACACAAGAAGTATCCTGGGAAACCCTTCTCAACAAGGGAAGAAAACCTAGCCAAATCCTTTTCTATATTCTTCAAGAGAAAAACCTTCACCACCAAGAAAACCTAACACACAAGAGGGTGCTAAAACCCTATAATACTAGCACCCAAGAGAGGTGCACACTTTTCCCAAGAAGGTGTACTTGCTGAAATTTCCAAACTCACTTGAGAGATGTTATTTCTACAATGAGGAGTCTACCTTTACTTATACTAAACTGAACTTGTCAACATAAGTGTCTATTGGCACAACATGGACAACCTCACTAGCTTATAATATAATTAGTATCAACCAGATTAATTATCTTTTACATTAATTACTAATCAAATTAAGGTGGGGCTAACCTGTACCCTTTACATTACAATTAGGGTTACAGGTAGGCCTGACTCTTGAACAATATATAAAGGGATCTTATACACCCACTAATGATCATCCACTAGGGGCACATCCATAAGGATTTCCATATCTCTGGCTCACTGCATTACACAGAAGAACCACCTCTTCACACGTTCACCCATGCTCATCCACAGACATGTCCACTCAACATATCTTCTTTCCCACTGCATTACAAAGGAGAGTCATTTGGAGTTTCTTGTCAACTCTTCTGCTCAGAGGATGCTAATACATCATATTCATTTCTATTCTCATGATGATGCACCCAACACTTTGGGATTTCACACATTCACCTTGTGCTCAGCCACATGCACGTCCAACTCTGCAGATCACTTTTCTCACAGGAGAATCATCTGGAGTTCTTCTCAACTCTTTGAATGGAGGAGGTCATCTCTACGTTCCAACTCTATCTCATATAGGAACCACACACGCTTTCTCAGGGGATTTCTCTCAGGTTTGTAAGCTGGATAAATTCTCACACAAATGCAATGGTCAACATCTCATAAGTTTTTAAGTTGGAGAATGTCTCACATAGCTACAATCATCAACAAAAACGTCACCCTTAGAGGCATGTCATCATGTAGAGGGGATAGGGTTTGGTCATGAGGTTGATATGCATTGGAACAAGGATGTTTTGAGGAGTTTGAGGCTTTGACCATGAAGGAAGTAACTTGGATTCTTGACATGTAGATTTGGAAAGCCTTTCTATACTCCTCCATCACCAATGACTTTCTCCTAGTGCCAAAACATCCCCTAAAGGGGTGACGTATTTCTAAATTAGGGTTTTCTTTGTGCAAAAAAAGTGAAATTAAAGTGATTTTTTTAATATTAATTTGTAAAAAGGGGCAAGATCAGGGTTGTTGAACCTTAGTCTTGTGTTTTACCCTAAGTTATGTGGAAAAACTATCTTAGTGACATTTTGTATAAATAATATATCATAATATCTCATTTGAACATAAATCTCCCTCTTGTGAAAAGTACTTGGACTGAAATTTTCACTACACTTGGAGTATTTTGCCTCTTGTGCTATGAATTGATGTCTGTTGGTTATGGTTATTGATGATGATGATTCACTATCTCTTGGAGGTCACTTCTAGCTTATTTTGGAAGTTTACTTTGGCATATTAAAAGGATTTTCTCGGATTGGTATGTTTTTTTACTTTGTTATTGTCATTGGTAATTTAAGTTGAGGTTGTTTTGGCTAAGCATAGATAGGGAGTATAAGGATAGACACCCCTATACTAGTTTACATCATAATTACCAAGATTATAAAGTTATTTGCAAGGGTTTTGTTGAGGAAGTAAGAGGATTTACACTCCTCAATTTCAAATCTTAGCTAGGATAATTACCTTGGTAGGTAAGAGGATTTACACCCCCAAGGGTTTAGTAGTCCTAGATATTTCTTTAAGACCCCATTAACCCAGAACTAAAGGCACTAATCTTTCATTGGAGATATAAATTTCTTCATTGGGAAACATGAAAGTTTCAAGTTTTGGTTCTCTCTCACTTGAGCTTTGTTCCCCTAGACTTGAGCTACCTTGCCTCATTGAGGCGTCCCCTTTCAACCACAATTTATTTCTTCTATAGTAAAACTAACCTACAACCATTAGGACTACTCTAACCCTAGCCTACTAACCCTAAATAGCTCCTAAACTAACCTTAGAATAGGCCTAAAAGTCTGTGCTAACCTTCTACTAACCTAAGTACACTTATTGAGCTAACTAGGGGCTGATTTGATTGTATAAGTTTTCTGAAATAACTCTTGTTTTTCTACAGACATAAGGTTGGTAATTTCACTGTAGAAACCCTAACCTAAAATCACTCATAACTTGTGTTTTCACCGTCAAAAGTTGTTAAGAATTTGCCAATTTACTCTACTTTCTTTAATACAATTTTTGAGTGGTTTCTTTGCAAGTTTTTAGTGGCTGAATTCATTGTTGTCACAACAAGTTTTCTACATCCATAAGGCTGAAAAATACTTCTTCATACATCTTTTATGACATCCATAATTCATTGATGAAGTCTCATGTTATAGACCATGAAATTCTCTAGTGTTTATCTACCTTGTTTCAAGCATTTTTCATTTGAATTTGAGTAATATTTATTGTAGATTTAGCACCTGTTTTATTGCTGATATACACTATCATTCATTGCTTCAAATAAGGGAAAACAAGCCTAGATTATTGATCCAACTAACATATTATACTACATAGTGGTTTTTCTTGTGTCTTAGGCAGGTACCAACTTCTCGAGAATTCATTCAAGGCTTGTTGGAGTTACTTCACACACACCTAAGATTTATTTTGTCCTAAGGTTATTCCTTGTTTATTAGTCATAATTAGTCATTATCTAGTCTCTTACATTTTAGGGGAGAATATTCCACCTAGAGAATATTCTCTTTCAGTTGACACTTCAGTTTGGATAATTGAGTTGAGTTTAGATGTTGCATTGGTTTTTTCACCATGCAACATTGGGATTATCACCAACTCACTACTCTTTGTTCAGTTAGTTAACTGAAGACTAGTTGACTAGTTAACTTAGCTAGGTGGTAGTTCACTCCCGTAACTACCTGAGAGACTAGACTAGGTGGAAGTTTACTCTTGTAACTGCTGGTGTGTGTCCATATCAATCTGTTACTCATGTATCCTATATCTATTGTAAATGATTCACTCTTTGAGTGTGGAATACGGTTAATGAAAATTCTTCCATTCTTTCTATCTTGCTTCTTCTTTCTCAATTTCTCTCTGCAAATGTGTGTATTATTTTCTAGCTAGATCTATTTTGTGAAGGTTCAATACATTTACATGGTATCAAAGCCTACAGACTGCTAAGAAAAAGCTACACCAAATTATTTTTTGCAGGTACTGAAGATTGAAGACAACAAAAAGATGGATTATTTGCCAAAAATACTTCTCACACCTCATAACTATTTGGAATGGAAGAAAAAAATTCTTCTTATGCTCAGATGAAGAGGCTTGTACCAAATAACTATGGCAATGGAAGTAGAGCCTGATTCTATCAATGAGAAAAATGACTTTCTCAATAGACAAGATATGGCCATAGGATGTATCCTCTATTTTATTTCTCCTGAAATTCTCCATCAAGTATATGATGACTCACAAGAGTTCAATCCAAATGAATTATGGACCAGATTAAAGGTTTTGTTTGGGAATAAAAAATATTTTGAATATTGCATGCAGGGGATTGGAAAGATAGATCCAGAAGAGAAACCGTCAGAAGATCAAGCCTCTTATTATGAAGAGTCTTCTACAAAAGTATTTGCAAAAAATTGTATTACAATAATTGAAGATGATGTCTACTCCATTTCATATTTGTTTTATGAAATTCATGTGAAAGATATATGGAATACATCTCAGGAGTCACATGCATACACTTTTCCATGCGCAATGCATGCATATGAGGAGACAAAAAGAGAGCCACGCACATCAAATGTCATTCTGATATTTTATGAGAAAAATTTACAGAAACAAATTGGATATTTGAATTCCTCTTGGGAAAATATCCAATTTCAAAAACAAAATCATCCAAAACGGAGTTCGGAAAGTGAAGTTATGATCGTTTTAAAATCAACAAAATTTCAACATTTTTCTGGAAACGACCGCACGGTTTTCAAAATTTCAGCCAAAATTTATTTGGATATTTTTCATTACAAGAAGATAAAGTGGATATGTGTGGACATCTCAATGGTTCATATACTTCATCAGATCCATGCATACATCTACATCTTCAACTAAATCTTCAACGAGCACAAACTTGCACAGTTGCGAGGTCTTCTTGGAGTGAAGGACATGGTTGCTTAGCAACTGTTTTTTGTTCCTTCTGATTTTTTATTTTATGCATTGTAATTTGAGGGGGGGTTTT
>ML784162.1:1104257-1129757 GCA_009831015.1 Picea engelmannii | reverse complement strand
ATTTCCATGCAATAATATATATGCATGCACTCACAAAACACATTTAACAAATGCATTTAAGTATACAATTCTATCATGTATGAGTGCAACTCTGCCACTTACTAGTCATGCATGCAACTCTCAATGCATATCTATTCAATGCACCTTTGCATTTATTATTCAGAATGCTCTTTATCTAAGTCATTCATCTCACCATCCATTAATTGGAAATCTGGCCAATGTCTTGACACATTCTCCACACACTTCCCATTGTCTTCTCAATTATTTTGATGCCTTCCTTTTCGACCCGAGCACTACACCAATAATATAATTCTGTGGTGTGCATTAGTGTTAGAAAAAAGGTTGCAGTCCAAGCATTATTTAAAGGTAGGAATATTTTGGTATTTGTGTGGTATATAACCTTTCGATATCCATACCTTGCCATAGCCAATCATGTCCTAGTCTCATACATGACTAGCTTTCCTGGCATAATTCCTATACCATGTTCTTATCTTTTATTTCTTTGGTTATTACCTCATAAAAAAATTAACATGACATGATTCTATGTCAGTGTGTGCATTCAAAAAATAAGAAGCTTTGATAACTATAACATGCCTCTAGAATTTACCACACCTAGTGGTATCTTATTCCTGTTAATGAACTTAAACAACACCATAATGTGTCTTATAAGAATTCAATCTAGGGAAATTAAATTTCACTTTGGCAATTATGCAACATCATTTCAAAACATAAATACTTACCTGCATAGATTCCATTAAACGAATTTGATGCTACCTGATTAGTTGATGACAGTAGAAGATTTTATGCCTCTTTTATCAGTCTTATAATCAACATTCCATCTTTCTGTTGCTTCCTTCCATATGCAACAACATCATCAACAACACTTGCAAACATGCAAGCATTCTCTCTTTATGGCTGTCCCAACAAGCCATAACATACTTGCTGCCACATAAATTGCAACAAATTCTATCTCCCAGAATCACTTTTCCTTGCTAATCCATGAAGTCTTCACTTCTTCTCAGATTCTTGAATCTTCTTGTGCTTTCACTGTAATAACCGTGCATGATTATTTCAGACCTAAGCACTTTCTAGCAAAATTACTCTTGGCTACCTTTTCATTTCCATCCAAATATTAATGTTGATATTAACCTTCAACTTTTATTTGTTTCCTGGATCCATCTATCCCATCTCATACTTGGATGAATTATAATTCCAATCATGTTGTCTTATAGACTTTGGATCTTCAACATCCATTTACTTTTCAGACTGAAATACTTCAACCATTTCCTGACTGAATACTTTAGTAATTTATTTCTCTTGTACCCTTCTCTTCTCTTTGCCAACTAGCCTCAAACTTGACTTGTGACGCAGCCCGCGCTCGCTTGCACGTCCTCTCACAGGATCTCCTCCTTCACATGGCTTGAAGAACTCAAATTTTCTTCTATTTCCCTATCGAGAAATCTGCACCCACAGAACTCTCGCTCAATCCCCTCATTTCTATCAGGAGATCGGACTTCGTGGTATCGCGAGGTCAATGGTCGAACATTGGATTCTCACGAATCCCCGATACCCGATATAAGTCAACGCTGACCCTTCCCTTCTCCTGCCGGGACTTCTCTTATCGCAGTTTAGGCACTCGCGATGTCGAGTGACTTGGTTCTTAGACTTTCGAGTCCTGATACGCCGAACTTCCGACACATGTGCGAGGTTGACCTTTCAACGTCCTGTCACTTCTATCCGGATTTTAGGTTTCACGGGATCGCGAATCCTGATGTCAATGTTTCGGGACTTCTCGCTGCGAATTCCTAATGAGACGTGCCACCTGTCCACCTGTCGACTCTGCGGTGGTCCCACACTATTCTCTTTAGTTGTCAGGATATCAGGTATCATGATTTTGCGATTCCCGTTGCAATGTTTTGGAGTTTCAATCCATGAAACCCTGATACATGATCTCACGTGTAAATTCGACGGCCCCTGTGGCTCGGATCAATGGCTCTGCCCCTCCTGAGCTTTAAACCTCTCGATGCCTTCACTTCATCTCCCTTGCACCTCCACAAGATCTAACACCTCACGGAATTTCATGAAATTTCCTCGGAGAATTTCAACCGTCTATCTTTCCCGGTGAATTCTATGAAATGAACCAAGTACCCCTCCACTAAGACTTGTCCTCCTTCTTGTAAACTTACGATGCCTCTTGCAAACCTTCAAGGCCTAACTTCCCTGTGTTTCCCTTCAATAACTTGAAGGCATTATCCTTCCTGAGCTTCCTTATAACTTCGAGTCTTCGAAAAGACTCTTGCGCGCACTCCTTGCGGCAACCCTCAACCTTGTCCAAGTGTTGAAGTTCTTCGACTTTGCATGCACCTGCAACAAAAATCCTTCAATTACTTTCAGATTCACAATTTTGAGGCTTTTACCTGACCTGTGCACTCTTTGCACGGCTCCTGTTCCCAACTGCACCTCTTGGATGAATGGGAATGAAAGCTATCTCTATCTGAACCCACTGTCAATGCACTCCTTGCAGACACTTCAACTGCACTCCTTGCAGGAATTCTCTGGCTCAATTAGAGAAACAATTGAAACTCATTCCTTCTTCCTCTCTGACTTCAATTCAAACATGAAATCATATACACAACATATAAAAGAAAATGTATAACAGAAAACAAATATTCATGAGCATAGCATTCAACATCAGTGCATAGAGAACAAACACGAAACCATGAATTTGAATCAAAGATTTCTTCTATTAATTCAAATATCTGTACATGGGTGTTCTTACATGGCTCTCTGCATGCCCTTTCTCTCTTCAACAATGATGCTTCATAATCTTCCCATCTATCTTACAATAAACAATGAGGGTGTCTATATCCCATTTCCCTCTTGCGCTCTCAAATAGTCTAATCTAGAATTAAATTCTATCTACTTTACATTAACTATTTTAAATGCCTCCTACCTACTAAGGACAAGAGCTAAAGGCTCAAGGTCCGTTGACATTATACAAGTGCGCCTCATCTTAATGGCTTTATTTAAGGTGGCGCAACAACTTCCAAAGTGATTTCAAAATTTGTGTTGGCTTGTCCAGCTGTATCTCGCTTCCGTGCTGGCTCGCTTGATGTGGGCGATGCTCCTGCATCTTGCATAGCCAATCTCTAGCATATTGTAAGGATGAACATATGCCTCCTTCACTAGCTGCACAAAATTAATTAAAAGTACTCAACACTGCTTTAAATTTACCATTGTAATTTCAAGTGATACTTCCAACCTCTGGGAATGTCACTCCTGGCTCTATGCCACTTGAGATGGATTCTTCTTAGGCACCATCTCTTTTTTCATTCACAATTATGCATAGAACCATTTTCTTCTTCATGGTTCCTTATTGATTTCTCTTCAGAAAGTCATTTCACTTTCAAGTTATTCTTGACTTGATATCTCCATGCTATTGTGAAAATACCTTCAATAATTTTGGAATGCATTAGAAATCCTCTACTATTCTTGTTGTCCCTCCTGGAGTGTTGTCATGCATTCCTATTAGATTGATATCTACCTCATGATTTGTTCTTACATTATCTTAGGATGTTCAAGGACTTGACTCCATCCATGAATATTTCCTTTTCTACTTTGCATAATTGCAACCACATATTATGATGATATTAATTTTCAGCATTCCCCTATTAGTTGGATCCCTCTGATCCAAATCCTACATGACCCAATTATATTTCCAGTCATGTTATTTGAGTAACCTTGGATATTTAACACCAATTTATTTCTTGAAGCAATTGATTTAGCCTTTTCTTGAATGATTATATCAACACTTGGATTAGCTTGATGAATTAATAACCCTTTTTTTTTATCCATCTAGTTTTTCAAACTGACATGCATAACTGACGTCTATCATGTCATATTTGATGACCTTCATACCATGCTTCCACTGTGCATTCTGATAGAAAAAAATGAAGGTGCTATATCGAAAATGTAGGACTGATCTTTGGAGATATTGTCACTCACTCCATATATACACTCTATCTTTATTTATCAAAAAAATAACATTCTAATATATCAATCTATATAGATTAGGTCTTCCCACTATGTACTTTTTTATCTTAACATTCTTCAGTCCCGACCTTCGATCCTCTTGTGGAATATTCTTGAGGTAACATTATGTCCTCAAGTTCCTTTGTTCCTTCTTGATACCAGGTCCAAACTCTTTCATATTCCATAAAACCTTCCTTATTACTATGCTTTTCATCTCCATATGAAACTATGGTTCATGCATTATCATGTATTATAGATGGCTTTCCCCACCTATCACTCATATTTGATGTGAAAAAATTGTCACTTGGAATGTCTTCCCCGAACAAGAATTTCATTAGGGTTTTCCAAGCTGCTTATTGAACCCAACATATGATCCAATAACTTCTTAAAGATCTCAATGTAACATGAAGAACTATATTTGTCCTTATTTCTTCGATATGTAGACATCTTTAGAATTTTTTCTGTTTTAAATGTAACCATTACATCCGAAAACAAGCATACAACAAATTCTGTTAGCTAGAACCATAATATACCATTTTGGTAATATATGCACAATTTTCCTTTTATGGTCACCAACAACATTCTTTCTGACTTATTGTGATTTAAGTTGCTCAATCCTCAATTATGATGGAATACATGGAATCCTCCAATACCTTTCCAATGACTGCTTCCTTGCTCAATTCAGAGTCCTGAGAAGAAAGTTATGGATAATTGAAAATTTTATTTTCTGTGATGCAATCCCTGTGCAAATGATCTCTTTCCTATGAGATAAAAGGTTCTTAGTTCTTTGTTGAGTCCTATCATAAAGTTCCTAGGTCTTTAGTACCTCTTCTGATGCAGGTCCGAACCAGATGAAACCCACGAGATTCCTTCCTAAACCCTTTTCCTTCTTTAACACAATTTTTGGGCACTCATCCCTTCTTCTTCAACCCCCAACCACATTTGGCCGCATGCTATGACCAAGTGCTCATGCGCTTATCTAGAGCTTCAAGACTTTGGGGCTCCAACACTTTAGAGTTTCTCTCAACTCCCAACTTCCAATCCCTTGGAGCGCCAAATTGGGGAACTCACGAAGAACGATGGATAGACGGTCCATGACTTCCCAACATCCAATGAATGAGATCCATTAAGGGACTATGAGATTCAAGAGTTTTCGAAGCACTTCTCCACAGATCCTTTAGAATGTCGGACCGACAAAATTAAAAACAACAAATAAATAGACCATGCCTTCTCATTAACCAATGACCACGATCAACTCTAGGACTCTGAGCTTCGGGAGTTTCGGACTATCCACACTCTCAATCCTTCCAGAGTGCCAAGTCTCCAAACTATAGGATTTGCTGCCATTTATCCTCTCCCGATCAATGACTAGAATTTTCTCTGCAGCTTCAGGCTTCAAGGATTTCCAAAGAACCTCTCCACAGATATCCCAGAGTGTCGAATTACCAAAGATCCTCTCCTTCATCCACATATCATCTCCCAATCAATGGTCGATATTAACTTTGGACTTCGAGAGTTCTTGACTAAAAGCAACCTGCAACTCAATTCCTCCGGAGTACCAAGTCTCAGGACCTTGGTATATGGTGCCACGTGTCCACTGTAATCAATGGATAAGATGGAATCCAACCTTCAGGACTTCGAGAGTCCTCGACCCCAACTGATTATGCCTTGAATCCTCCAGAGTTTTGAGTCTCTGGAATACAAGATCTATTGCCACATTCCCTCCCCCGATCAATGGTGAGGATTTACTTCGCTCTTTGGAGCTTCGGGGTTTTCACCTTCATCACAATTCATTCCTTTCGAACGTCAAACCGACGAATATGGCGATCTCCTTTTTTTGGCTGTCAAACAATTAATGTAGTGACACATGGCCCCACCAACATGCGACACATGTTACGTCCCAATTGGTACTAAGGTCCTGTAAACGGTACAAAAAAAAGTGACTTGTGTCATTCTTAGAGTAGGTCCATGTCACCCTATGTGACATCATCATGCCACATCATATTTTTTATCCTAGGACTTCAACACTTCAAGCTTCAAATTTGTTTAAATCCACACACATTATACTCACGAATGCCGAATTACCGAACAATTGTTTCCCTGAGCTTTGGAACTTTGGGGCTTTAGGACTTCAGAGATTTATTCAACTCATTTCCACATTTCTTCCAAAATCCGAAGTGAATAATCTTTCGAACTATGCTTTCTCCAAAGTTTCAGGACTCCGACACTTCAGACTTCAGAAGTGTTTGGTGCTGATCACTCTATAACCCCCAAACTGTCGAACGCTGAAATTTCAAACAGGATAATCTGTGGACACATGTCCCTGATAATGGATGGTTTATATCGGTTCCAGACTTCAGGACTTCAAAGAAAACTCCACTCCATGAAACCAATTTTTTTTTTCTGAATTTCCGAACCACTTGGGAAATCCAACAGTCTGCTTTCTCTCGAATGATCTACGGTTGAGAGTCAATTCATGACTTCAAAGATTTGTGCTTCGGCCCCTTTCTCGACAAAACTTAAAACTAACCAAATTAACGAAGTCTGAAGGTTTAAGGGTTAACCTCTGTGCTCCTTTCCCATATATGACGACTGTGAAGGGTGTTCCTTCTTCCAAACAAATTCGATGGGACACATCTAAACTTGGCCAAAATAAACTATTGTTGTGATTTCTCAAACTTCTATAGCTCCTAATATTTTGAACACAACCGAGGCATTCCCTCAATGCCCTCCTAGCACTTTGTAATTTCAATTCTCTGTGGAATGTTTACTTCAATTCCTCATACACGACCCGTCTAGGTTCAATGTTGAAACCATGGGCTTTGATACCAATTTGTAGCAATCCTAGCCACCCAAGCCGGGGCATTCCACCTTAAATATTTCATGCTTTGATACCAATTTGTAACATCCCTGACCACCCAAGCCCAGGGTATGCGACTACAATTATGATCTATTCAAGCTATGATACCATTTTGTAACACCCCCGACCACCTAGGCCCGACCATGATACTCTAAAACACATTCTTACTGAGCTTCTAATAACCAAAATGTAACATACCCAACTATAGACCTGTTGGGATATGGCACACATAAACTCTTATGGAACATGATACATATATAACTTAATAGACAAGTACATTATGCTAATATACATATTAATGTAGAAACAACAATAAGCCTACACATACAACATATAAAAGAAATACTTATAAATATTACACATGTACAAATACAAAACATGTAAATGAACATAGAAATGGTACTTATATTTTTGTAGAAGACCACCAACTATGTGTAGAACTTCCATGAACCTCCCACCCATAGACCACATTGTTCATCACTCTCAGCAGTAGGTTACCCTCGAGATGGGACTAAACTACACCAGGGTAAAGGGATTCCTAGACTATGTTGAGACAATGGGCGACTACACAGTCAATCAGTCAATCATGAAGGATTTCCTCCCAGGAGCCAGCTTATACACACAACCTACAACCTCTCATTCCCCACATATCTATCCCACCCTAGGAAGTGTGCCCCTTATCTACTAAACAATACTTTGGCTTCTTAACTTCCCTCCCAAGGATTCAACAATAGGCTAGACAAGAATTCTTAGAGCACTATAACTACTTCTAGGCTCCCTCCAGGAGAAATCACTTCCCCAACAACCTCTCTCACTTGGAGAGAGTTACTCACAGGCCTGACAACCCACTTATTCTATTCCAACAAACTCTATCACCTGGAGAGAGTTGCTCATAGGCTTGGAAACCCTCTTCTTCAATCCACGGGCCTAACACACTGCCTCTTCACTCCCACTCCTCATCAACCAGAAATAGGCTCAGGTGAAGGAAACAACTAAAAATGGGTAAGGAAATAGAATATGACAGCAAGCCATGTTCATTCCATGAACTATGTTGGCAACAATAACCAATCTTTAAGACACAACAAGGGCTTAGGAAAATACAGGTGTGTCAATCTTCCCGAGAAATACATAATATAACTCAAGTATAACTGCGGGTTCCATAGGTGCGTGCATGCTCAAAGGTCAATAATGGAGGTCATGGTTCAATACGTGAGTGCATGGGAAGCCTGTCCAAAATGGCAGAGAACCCCCAAGAATGATGAGTTTTCCAAATATAACTACATGCACCAAGATTGACACATGGCTCTCTTGGATTCTGTTCCTCTCCACTTGGATTTCGTTCCCTTCCCAAAAGGAACTTACATAACACGAGTTATTTCCCAAACCTTAGTCTTTTAGGATAATATTCCATTAGAGATAATCCCTCCAACTTATACCTTTTTCTTAGCCTCTTATCCCCTTCCCTTTCCCTACTTAGTGGAGCTTAGTGCCCCATTCTCTTTTATTGTGGTTGGTCTACACGCAATGATGTATTTTATATTAATGATATGATTATTTACATATACAAAAATAGGCTCATTTGCCTTTAACATCTAGGCTATGAAACATGTTACATTTATATTTACAACTGGGGATTGGTCTTTGAATATTACACTAACCCAATCCTATTAACCCTAAATAGCTCCTAAACTAACCCTAGACTAGGCCTAAAAATATGCCCTAACATTATACTAACCTTGGCGCACTTATTGAGGTAACTAGGGCCTGATTTGATTAGATACGTTTTGTGAAATAAGTCTTTTTCTGTTACATCCATAAGTCTAGTAATTTCACTGTAGAAACCCTAACCTGAAATCACTCATGACTTGTTTTTTCATCGTCAAAAGTTGCTAAGAATTTGCCAATTTATTCTACTTTCTTTAATACAATTTTTGAGTGGTTTCTTTGCAAGTTTTAGTGGATGAATTCACTTCTGTCACAACAATTTTTCTACAGCCATAAGGCTGCAAAATACTTCTGCATACATCTTTTATGACAACCATAATTCATTGTTGAAGTCTCATGCTATAGACCATGAAATTTTGTAGTGTTTATCTACCTTGTTTCAAGAATTTTTCATTTGACTTTGATCAATCTTTCTAGAATATTTAGTACTTGTTTTACTACTGATATATACTGTCATTCATTGCTGAAAATAAGGGACATTAATCCTAGCTTGTTGATCCAACTAACATATTATACTGCATAGTGGGTTTTCTTGTGTCTCGGGCAGGTACCAACTTCTCATCAATTCATCCAAGGCTTTGGAAACCTCAAGACAACCTAAGAATCATTATAAATGTTCCTTTTTCATATAGAATATTGAACTTTAGGGCCTTCACTCTTTCCATTTCCATTCCCCCTAGGGTCATCGATATCACCTCCCTAGAGTGACATAGTAACCCTTGAAGCAAGGGACCCATATGGAAGTGGCATTGGGTATAGAGTCCTTAATTTGTCGCCACTTGATGGTTGGGTTGGGATTTTACCAACATACAACTTGTACGTTAACATTTTTGCACCACTTTCGGGGAAGATTTTAAATCCTCTTAGGAACCCTAACAACACTTTGGAAAGCTATCCCAAAGCCTATCCATTATGTTTCCTGGAGAAAACACCCAAGGGAAGTTCCCTTTCCACCTTTTTTAGATGAGCTCTTATTGAAGCTCATTTGGCAACTCCACCTCCCCATAACCCACTTTTCCCTTTTCTCCTTTTCATCCATTGATGAGCCTTGAGCTCATCTGATGACTTCATTGAAGTATTGCTATAAGTGATGAAAACATGGATCTTTGGTTCTTTCATGAGACATATAAGTCCTTGGTGGTTGAATCTATTGAAGGATATCCAAATGTGTTCCCTATAAACCAATTCTATGTCCTCCCAAAGTTTGATGGTCATCCATTGTTGGTCGTAGCACATGTTGTTGAGTTTACTAGATGCATCTAGTATGAGGGTATATTGCATGAGGATGTATGCCTACGATTGTTCTTGTTGTCCTTGGGGAGTGAACAAAGGGATTGGATCAAAAATTATTGCAAGCCAAGAAGTATATCTTCTTTGAAAATCATCATTAGAGAGTTCCTTAAATGTTGGGGACCAGAAACTCAAAGTATTAAAGATACAATTCAAGACTTGGAGGATTCTTTTTCGAGAGAAGTTTTTGACCTTGATCCCATTAAAGGCTTGAGAGAAACACTTCTTCCATAGTTTGTTGAAAAAACAATTGAAAGACAAGAAGTCGACAAGAGAAATGAGGATAGTTTTGAGTGCCTCAAGGAAAGCATAGAAGAAGATGACAAATTTTGTGAACAACTAATAGAACTTTGTCCTGACAAGGAATTTCTAGCTAAGATCTATCAACAAAGAGTGGAATAGTATAGCACCATCATCGACCATAATGAAGAAAGTCCTACCCTAAATTTGGCTTGGGAAGTGGCCATTGCATATTTTGGAACAAGATCATTATACAACAATGTGATTGAGAAGTATGGGTACTAAGAAAACTTCCAAACCGATGATGAACCACTCTCCATGCCTAAGGATGTCTACAAAATCGTTAGAGATCAAGATCAAGATGATGTGTTCACTGATCCTATTTATGAAGAAAAGCTTGAAGAAGATCCTAATGAAGAAGATATCGATGAGACATGTGATGAATATGAAGTATCTTCCCTTCCACTTCATGAGGACATACATACATCTACTTCTCCTGCACATCAAGAAGATAACATGATGAGTTATAATCCTTTTGAAAACTTTGATGATGCTTTGTTCCATGACTTTGGAAATGAAGAACACTACCAAAGGGATCTCAATGAAGTTTATTTTTCATAAGGCTTGAACGAGACTTTGTTATCGACTTTCTATTTTGAAGAAAATGAGTTTCTCCAGTCTTGCGAAGAAGTAATCAACTCTTATGATGTAGATGAATTCATAGAACAACCCCCAGATATAGTTGACGATCAGATTGATGATTTCAGACAGAATGGGAGATGCAGATGGGATTTAGATTGTTTCATTTTTTATGGAGATCCTATCTACAACATTGAAGGCACATCTCAGATAAAGGATACATAAAGCATTTCCTCAGAGGATTTTGTTTTATAGCCGGATGGTCCATATATGTGCCAAACTGATGATGATATGGTTATATATTTGTTCTATCCATTCCAGGATGATCCAAAACAAGATTTTCAAGATGATTTTCGGCCATCCCTTGATACATACCCTTTTGAGGATGCAGATTTGTTCTATGAGGACTTTCAACCATTATGCTAAGATTTTGATAAACACCAAGTTGTGTCCTGCCCAAGACAGTTTGAGGTCCACACTACAAAAAAAAAGTACATTTATGTTGAGACTTTGGCCAAGGATATGTAGACAAATAATAGACATTCCTTGAGTCCGACAGATTATTTTCTCTCTAAGGATGTGCCTTACCATGTTTCCTCTTGTTTGGGAAATCATAGGGTTTTCTTTGGATCTCTTGTCCTTTCTTAGTCTTCAAGGATGAGTGATTTTCTGAGTGAATATGAAGACAAGCCATCCTATATATATGGTATCCATATTTAGATATGGATTGATCAGGCTTGTGGCTGCACTTTCAGATGGGATGATCAGACTGATGGTTTTTCTTTCTAGCAGGATTTCCTCCCTCCCACCCATCTCAATGAGTTTTATTTCATGATCGATTATATGTGTGTTTATACTCATGATTATTATGTGCTTGAATTATATTTGTTGTATTGCATGATTAAGAACAAGGGGAGATACTTTGATGAGGTGACCATCTGGTTTCATTGGTTGTATGACTTCACCTAACATCATTCATCACCTAATCTCCAGGCCCCCCATGCCCCAGGTAAGTAGGTAGGTCATTTTTCTTTCATTGCATTTGCATCTTGATTACTCATATTAGTTTAGATGCATTTCATTTTCATTTTTCTCTACTTGCATATTGATTTCATTCTTAGTTTAGAAAATTTTGAAAAAAATGCCATTATTTTTCTTTTCTAGATTAGCTTTCTTTTGGATTTTATATGGATAAAAGGGTGATAACACCATCCTAGATTCTCTGATCCCTTTGTTTGAGTTTTGGCAGGCACAAGACTACCAGGAGATGTTTCGGTTCTCATGCACTCTATGATGAGCACATGTCCCCAAGTAGGAGAGAGATGTTATCCCCATTTTGTGGATAATTATGGCTATTATGTCTCAAGGTCCTCATGTTGCAGATATGGAGTGTCGAGAGACTACATGACTAGAAGTATCCTTTTGCATAGATGGCGACCCTTCTCACCACCACAAAGGTCGTATATTTTCAGATGGAATCCATCACACCAGCTGGCTTCTGAGAGGCAATAGGCCTTGCTCCATGAGTTACAAGCCATGTATTATGGTGAGTGTCATTTCAATATTTGATGAATTTGAGTATGTTTTATCCTAGACTTCTTTAGATTTCATGACATATGCTTGGACATTATGCCTTTTTCCCTGCTTCACCTTGGTGGTTGACATTGTTCCTTAGTAAGTGGTCTTCCTTGGGGATGGGTTTTATACTAGGAACTCCCTTGAAGATCCATTGTACCGTTCCCATCCGTAATTACCACTTTCCATCACTATTTACACCCATTTCCTTATCTCTTGAGATTTTAGGGTGTATCGACCCAATAAGGGGTTGTCCCTCATTCTATGGGAAGAAGGGGCTGAAGGCCCAAAGGTATTGTTGTTGGGTGAAAGATAAAATCCTATGTATAAACCTTCTAGATGATTCTCCCAGGGATCACCCAAGAAATAAAAGAGACACTTATCTTTGAGAAAAGGGGGACCCACAAGAAATCTGATTATGCATGCTTAAAATTTTAGTTGGAGGATAAGAGGTGTCATCACAAGATGACTTATCATGTTCATGGATATCTAGTGGTATGACATTACCATCATCTGGTCACCAAGCCAAGGTAATGGCTCTCATTTGCATGACTGAGAGAAAGGGGCTCTCATCACGAGCCAACCTTCTCATTTATGCTGGGTATTTTTGGGTGACACTGTCATTATTTGGACACCACACTAGGGCAGTGGCCTTCAAATTGTCCTTAAATTATGAAGAAAGGAAAAATGATGGGCTTGGAAAAAGTGCATTGCAAACGAAGGTACCACACACCCTCTACAAAGGAACCCATGAATGAGACACTACAACCCCTTGTATATCATGAACCCCATGCCCATTGAGTCTTGAACCTTAACCACTTCACCCACTTTACATGGCTTAGAGAAGGATCTCTTGGAAACTCTCCTTGTCCTATGGAAACATCTACCCAATAGGACACCTCGTAAACCCTACAATATTCAAGCTTGAAAATTCGCAAAATTTATTTGAGCACTTAATTGTTTGACAAGGTAATCTTTGATGCACATGCTTAGGTGGCTCATTTATTTACTTGATTTGCTTGTTATGATATTTTGTCTTGATATCCTTGGAGGGCATGCTTGTTTGTCTTTGCAGGTCCTAGTTGGTGGACATTTTTGGAGGAACAAGCCTAGCTTGGGATTCCATGGGGCTTGAAGCCCACGGGTTGGATTCCAAGGGCCCGCTTTCCAGATGAGAGAGATGAAACTTAAAATACCTAGAAGACATGGTGGATGGCCTAACCTAGCCCTCACATGCCAAACGTTTTTCCTAGGAGAGGAAAAACTGCTGATTTTTCAATGAGGAAGGTTATGCATGAAGTTCATTCAATTTTTAGCATTTAACCATAACCATTAATGTTGGAGCAACCAATATCACAAGAAGAAGCACCATGCACAAGAACACAAGAAGTATCCTGGGAAACCCTTCTCAACAAGGGAAGAAAACCTAGCCAAATCCTTTTCTATATTCTTCAAGAGAAAAACCTTCACCACCAAGAAAACCTAACACACAAGAGGGTGCTAAAACCCTATAATACTAGCACCCAAGAGAGGTGCACACTTTTCCCAAGAAGGTGTACTTGCTGAAATTTCCAAACTCACTTGAGAGATGTTATTTCTACAATGAGGAGTCTACCTTTACTTATACTAAACTGAACTTGTCAACATAAGTGTCTATTGGCACAACATGGACAACCTCACTAGCTTATAATATAATTAGTATCAACCAGATTAATTATCTTTTACATTAATTACTAATCAAATTAAGGTGGGGCTAACCTGTACCCTTTACATTACAATTAGGGTTACAGGTAGGCCTGACTCTTGAACAATATATAAAGGGATCTTATACACCCACTAATGATCATCCACTAGGGGCACATCCATAAGGATTTCCATATCTCTGGCTCACTGCATTACACAGAAGAACCACCTCTTCACACGTTCACCCATGCTCATCCACAGACATGTCCACTCAACATATCTTCTTTCCCACTGCATTACAAAGGAGAGTCATTTGGAGTTTCTTGTCAACTCTTCTGCTCAGAGGATGCTAATACATCATATTCATTTCTATTCTCATGATGATGCACCCAACACTTTGGGATTTCACACATTCACCTTGTGCTCAGCCACATGCACGTCCAACTCTGCAGATCACTTTTCTCACAGGAGAATCATCTGGAGTTCTTCTCAACTCTTTGAATGGAGGAGGTCATCTCTACGTTCCAACTCTATCTCATATAGGAACCACACACGCTTTCTCAGGGGATTTCTCTCAGGTTTGTAAGCTGGATAAATTCTCACACAAATGCAATGGTCAACATCTCATAAGTTTTTAAGTTGGAGAATGTCTCACATAGCTACAATCATCAACAAAAACGTCACCCTTAGAGGCATGTCATCATGTAGAGGGGATAGGGTTTGGTCATGAGGTTGATATGCATTGGAACAAGGATGTTTTGAGGAGTTTGAGGCTTTGACCATGAAGGAAGTAACTTGGATTCTTGACATGTAGATTTGGAAAGCCTTTCTATACTCCTCCATCACCAATGACTTTCTCCTAGTGCCAAAACATCCCCTAAAGGGGTGACGTATTTCTAAATTAGGGTTTTCTTTGTGCAAAAAAAGTGAAATTAAAGTGATTTTTTTAATATTAATTTGTAAAAAGGGGCAAGATCAGGGTTGTTGAACCTTAGTCTTGTGTTTTACCCTAAGTTATGTGGAAAAACTATCTTAGTGACATTTTGTATAAATAATATATCATAATATCTCATTTGAACATAAATCTCCCTCTTGTGAAAAGTACTTGGACTGAAATTTTCACTACACTTGGAGTATTTTGCCTCTTGTGCTATGAATTGATGTCTGTTGGTTATGGTTATTGATGATGATGATTCACTATCTCTTGGAGGTCACTTCTAGCTTATTTTGGAAGTTTACTTTGGCATATTAAAAGGATTTTCTCGGATTGGTATGTTTTTTTACTTTGTTATTGTCATTGGTAATTTAAGTTGAGGTTGTTTTGGCTAAGCATAGATAGGGAGTATAAGGATAGACACCCCTATACTAGTTTACATCATAATTACCAAGATTATAAAGTTATTTGCAAGGGTTTTGTTGAGGAAGTAAGAGGATTTACACTCCTCAATTTCAAATCTTAGCTAGGATAATTACCTTGGTAGGTAAGAGGATTTACACCCCCAAGGGTTTAGTAGTCCTAGATATTTCTTTAAGACCCCATTAACCCAGAACTAAAGGCACTAATCTTTCATTGGAGATATAAATTTCTTCATTGGGAAACATGAAAGTTTCAAGTTTTGGTTCTCTCTCACTTGAGCTTTGTTCCCCTAGACTTGAGCTACCTTGCCTCATTGAGGCGTCCCCTTTCAACCACAATTTATTTCTTCTATAGTAAAACTAACCTACAACCATTAGGACTACTCTAACCCTAGCCTACTAACCCTAAATAGCTCCTAAACTAACCTTAGAATAGGCCTAAAAGTCTGTGCTAACCTTCTACTAACCTAAGTACACTTATTGAGCTAACTAGGGGCTGATTTGATTGTATAAGTTTTCTGAAATAACTCTTGTTTTTCTACAGACATAAGGTTGGTAATTTCACTGTAGAAACCCTAACCTAAAATCACTCATAACTTGTGTTTTCACCGTCAAAAGTTGTTAAGAATTTGCCAATTTACTCTACTTTCTTTAATACAATTTTTGAGTGGTTTCTTTGCAAGTTTTTAGTGGCTGAATTCATTGTTGTCACAACAAGTTTTCTACATCCATAAGGCTGAAAAATACTTCTTCATACATCTTTTATGACATCCATAATTCATTGATGAAGTCTCATGTTATAGACCATGAAATTCTCTAGTGTTTATCTACCTTGTTTCAAGCATTTTTCATTTGAATTTGAGTAATATTTATTGTAGATTTAGCACCTGTTTTATTGCTGATATACACTATCATTCATTGCTTCAAATAAGGGAAAACAAGCCTAGATTATTGATCCAACTAACATATTATACTACATAGTGGTTTTTCTTGTGTCTTAGGCAGGTACCAACTTCTCGAGAATTCATTCAAGGCTTGTTGGAGTTACTTCACACACACCTAAGATTTATTTTGTCCTAAGGTTATTCCTTGTTTATTAGTCATAATTAGTCATTATCTAGTCTCTTACATTTTAGGGGAGAATATTCCACCTAGAGAATATTCTCTTTCAGTTGACACTTCAGTTTGGATAATTGAGTTGAGTTTAGATGTTGCATTGGTTTTTTCACCATGCAACATTGGGATTATCACCAACTCACTACTCTTTGTTCAGTTAGTTAACTGAAGACTAGTTGACTAGTTAACTTAGCTAGGTGGTAGTTCACTCCCGTAACTACCTGAGAGACTAGACTAGGTGGAAGTTTACTCTTGTAACTGCTGGTGTGTGTCCATATCAATCTGTTACTCATGTATCCTATATCTATTGTAAATGATTCACTCTTTGAGTGTGGAATACGGTTAATGAAAATTCTTCCATTCTTTCTATCTTGCTTCTTCTTTCTCAATTTCTCTCTGCAAATGTGTGTATTATTTTCTAGCTAGATCTATTTTGTGAAGGTTCAATACATTTACATGGTATCAAAGCCTACAGACTGCTAAGAAAAAGCTACACCAAATTATTTTTTGCAGGTACTGAAGATTGAAGACAACAAAAAGATGGATTATTTGCCAAAAATACTTCTCACACCTCATAACTATTTGGAATGGAAGAAAAAAATTCTTCTTATGCTCAGATGAAGAGGCTTGTACCAAATAACTATGGCAATGGAAGTAGAGCCTGATTCTATCAATGAGAAAAATGACTTTCTCAATAGACAAGATATGGCCATAGGATGTATCCTCTATTTTATTTCTCCTGAAATTCTCCATCAAGTATATGATGACTCACAAGAGTTCAATCCAAATGAATTATGGACCAGATTAAAGGTTTTGTTTGGGAATAAAAAATATTTTGAATATTGCATGCAGGGGATTGGAAAGATAGATCCAGAAGAGAAACCGTCAGAAGATCAAGCCTCTTATTATGAAGAGTCTTCTACAAAAGTATTTGCAAAAAATTGTATTACAATAATTGAAGATGATGTCTACTCCATTTCATATTTGTTTTATGAAATTCATGTGAAAGATATATGGAATACATCTCAGGAGTCACATGCATACACTTTTCCATGCGCAATGCATGCATATGAGGAGACAAAAAGAGAGCCACGCACATCAAATGTCATTCTGATATTTTATGAGAAAAATTTACAGAAACAAATTGGATATTTGAATTCCTCTTGGGAAAATATCCAATTTCAAAAACAAAATCATCCAAAACGGAGTTCGGAAAGTGAAGTTATGATCGTTTTAAAATCAACAAAATTTCAACATTTTTCTGGAAACGACCGCACGGTTTTCAAAATTTCAGCCAAAATTTATTTGGATATTTTTCATTACAAGAAGATAAAGTGGATATGTGTGGACATCTCAATGGTTCATATACTTCATCAGATCCATGCATACATCTACATCTTCAACTAAATCTTCAACGAGCACAAACTTGCACAGTTGCGAGGTCTTCTTGGAGTGAAGGACATGGTTGCTTAGCAACTGTTTTTTGTTCCTTCTGATTTTTTATTTTATGCATTGTAATTTGAGGGGGGGTTTTTTTCCAATGAGATTTTCCCTCTTTCCTCATTTAGTTCAGTGTATCTTGTGTATTTGGGTACCTAACATGGCCTCGTAGCTGGGACCCATTCTTTATTTTCACCATAGTGATGTTTAGGGGGGGTGTTGGAGTTACTTCACACACACCTAGGATTTATTTTTCCTAAGGTTATTCCTTGTTTATTAGTCATAATTAGTCATTATCTAGTCTCCTATATTTTAGGGGAGAATATTCCACCTGGAGAATATTCTCTTTCAGTTGACACTTCAGTTTGACTGGTTGAGTTGAGTTTAGATGTTGCATTGGTTTTGTCACCATGCAACATTGTGATCATCACCAACTCACTACTCTTTGTTTAGTCAGTTAACTAAAGACTAGTTGACTAGTTAACTTAGCTAGGTGGCAATTCACTCCTGTAACTACCTGAGAGACTAGACTAGGTGGAAGTTTACTCTTATAACTACTGGTGTGTGTCTAGATCAATCTGACCACCACTATGGCTCATTAGTTACTCATGTATTCTATATCTATTGTAAATTATTCACTCTTTGAGTGTGGAATATGGTTAATGAGAATTCTTCCATTCTTTCTATCTTGCTTCTTCTTTCTCAATTTCTCTTTGCAAATGTGTGTAGTATTTTCTAGCTAGATCTATTCTGTGTAGGTTCAACACATTTACAAGGCTTACCTCAAGAAAAAAATTAGAATCATTATAAAAATTCCTTTTTCAAATGGAATATTGACCTTTAGGGGTTTCATTCTTTGCATTTCTATTTTCCCCTTTCATTCTCCCTAGGGTCACATATATCGCTTCCCTAGAGTGAACTAGTCACCCTTGAAGCACGAGACTTATATCGATGTGAAATTGGGTATAGTGTCCTTAAGTTGTCACTACTTGGTGGTTGGGTCTATCTTTTCCCAACTTACAACCTGTGCGATAACATTTTGGCACCGCTGTCGGGGAGGATTTTGAATCCTCTTCGGAACCCTAACGACACTTTGGAAAGCTATCTCGAAGCCTTTATCCCTTAGCTTATCTGCCAACTCCACCCAAGGGAGTTTCCCTTTCCACCTTTCTTGATGAGATCTTCTTGAATCTCATCTGGCAACTCCACCTCCCCAGAACCCACTTTTCCATTTTCCCCTTTTCATCCCTTGATGAGCCTTGAGCTCATCCGACGACTTCATTGAAGTATTACCTTGAGTGATGGAAACCTTCCTACTTGGCACTTTCTTGAAGCATAGAAGTAGTTGGTGGTCGAAAATATTGAAGGATATACAAATACGTGCCCTATAAACCAATTCAATGTCCTCCCAAAGTTCAATGGTAATCCATTGTTGGTCTTAGCACACATTGTTGAGTTTACTAGATGCATCTACTATGAGGGTGTATTGCATGAGGATATATGCCTATGGTTGTTATTGCTGTCCTTGGGAAATGAACAAAGGGATTGGATCAAGAATTATTGCAATCCAAGAAGTATATCTTCTTTGATGATCCTCATCAGAGAGTTCCTTAAATGGTGGGGATCAAAATCTCAAAGTATTAAAGATACAATTCAAGACCTAGAGGATTCTTTTTCAAGAGAAGGTTTTGACCATGATCCTATTGAAGGTTTGAAATAAACACTTCTTTCATAGTTTGTTGAAAAAACAATTTAAAGACAATAAGTCGACAAGAGTAATGAGGAGAGTTTTGAGTGCCTCAAGGAAAGCACAAAAGAAGATGAAATTTTTTGTGAATAACTAATAGAAATTTCTCCCGACAAGGAATTTTTGGCTAAGTTCTATCAACAGAGAGAGGAAGAGTATAGCACAATCATCGAACATGATGAGGAAAATCTTATCCTAAATTTGGCTTGGGAAGTGGTCATTGCATATTTTTGAGCAATATCATTGTATGACAATGTGACCGAGAAGTATGGGTACTAGGAAAACTTCCCAACCAATGATGAACCTCTCTCCATGCCTAAGGATGTCTACAAAATCATTAGAGATCAAGATCAAGATGATGAGTTCATTGATCCTATTTATGAAGAAAATCTTGAAGAATATCCAGATGAGACATATGATGAATATGAAGTATCTCCCCTTCCACTTGATGAGGACATCTGAACATCTGCTTCTACTGTACATCAAGAAGAGAATATGATGAGTTATAATCCTTTTGAAAACTTTGATGATGCTTTGTTCCATGACTTTGGAAATGAAGAAAACTACCAAAGGAATCTCAATGAATTTTTTCTTGTAGAAGGCTTGAACAATACGTTATCAACTTTCCCTTTTGAAGAAAATAAATTTCTCCAATCTTGCAAAGACGTAATAAGCTCCTATGATGCAGATGAATTCATGGAACAATGTCTGAATATAGTTGACGATCACGTTGATGGTTTCATAGAGACTGGGATATGCAGATGGGATTTGGGTTGTTTCATTTTTGACGGAGATCTTATATACGACATTGAAGGCGCATATTAGATAAAGGATATATAAAGCATTTCCTTAGAGGATTTAGTTTTATAGTCGGATGGTCCATATATGTGACAACCTGATATGATATGGTTACAAATTTTTTCCATCCATTCAAGGATGATCCAACACATCATTTTCAGGATTATTTTCGGCCATCTCTTGATACATACCCTTTTGAGTATGCATATTTGTTCTATGAGGACTTTCAACCATTATGCGCAGATTTTGATAGACACTAGGTCATGGCCATCCCAAGGCAGCTCAAGGTCCACACTACCAAACAAAAATACATTCATGTTGATACTTTGGGCATGGATATACAGACAAATAAGAGATTTTTCCTGAGTCCGACAAAGGAGTTTCTCTCTAATGTTGTTCCTTACCCTGTTTCCTCTTGTTTTGGAAATCATAGGGTTTTATTTGGATCGCTCGTCCTTTCTCATCCTTTAGGGAGAAGTGATTTTCTGAGTGAAGTTGAATACGAGCTATCATTTATGTATGGTATCCCTCTTCAAAGATGGATTGATCAAGCTTGTGGTTGCACTTTCATATGGGATGATCGATTTGATGGTTTCTCTTTCCAACATGATTTCCTCCCTCCTATTGTAACCTAGGTTTGCACCCTTGCCCCTTCCCTCCTTTACCCTATACATCCATCAAGTTTGATTTTTTTGTTTTGTTTTTTCTATGCTTATTATCCATGATTTAATCACTCATCTTCAATGGCCCCTACCTGTCTTTACTTATTTTTCACCGTCTTTTGATTTCTTGGAAGGTGATTACATGTTCTAGTTTGCATTTGAAAATACTTGTCATCATGTTTATCACTAATTATGCATGCAACAAGTCAACAAAGTCCTTTGTATGTGCAGGAAACATCCAAAAAGAAAGATGAAACAATCCATTTTGGTCTTAGATTGTAAGCAAACAGACATGTTAAATTTTTGATGGTGGAGATCCAACAGTCAATTCATATCAATGGCTCTCATGCATTCGGAGTTTCAAAATCCGGCGAGCTTTAACAAAAAAGCAATAGGAACATCACTCCATGACTTCAACATTAGGGCATCCAAAATTGTCATTGTTTCAATCTTTTGAAGTGTCGAAGCCTTCGAACACCGAAGTTCTTGAAATGATTCCATGTCACTATATGAGGTTGGTCCTCTGGGAGATATTCATACTCTCTGCTCAAGAAGCCCCAAAGTGTTAGAGCTCTGAATTGCTGAAGTGGGCCCTCACTGGCACATCACTTCGTGAGCTCGTTCATTCGAGAGGTTTTGGTCCAGAAAAAGAACAGAGCTCTAAAGTCCTAAAATTCTTAATGATAAGATATAGACAATCCCAGGTTAATTAGAAATAAGCATGGTTAATGACTTCGCGAGATTAACACTCCAAAAAATTTTCATCCAGAGAAAACACAATTCCCCAGAGCTCTGAACATTGAAAATCTTGAGAGGTGTGGCATTCATATATTGAGATACGTGGAATTCATCTTTTGAGACGTGTGGAATTGGTACGTCATCTTCTCATTTTTAGGTGACACATGTCACTCTCTTTTTGTGACACGTTAGCTATTGTGACATCATATGGCCAGGACAGACCCAGGAGATCACCACTTTGGAATATTTCAATCCAGATAAAACATAGTTTTCCGAATCTCCGAAACAACAGAGCCCCAAACTTCCATGTCACTCCGCAACATCGCCACTCTGGGAGATTCTCAAACTTTGCATTCAAAAGCTCCCGAAACCCAAAGATCTGGAGTCCTAAAGTCCCAAAAAAATTAAGGATAAATATAATCTCAAGTTAATTAGAAAAAAATGTTGGTTAATGACTCTGAGAGTTTGGTCCTCCGGGAGATATGTATACTATGCACTCCAAATCTCCTGAATGCCAAAGTTATGAAGTGGCTTATCCTCATTTATTGCATATTTTAAAGTTTTTAAATGGTTCCAAACCAAGAATGTCGATCCAGTCAAAGGAATCATATTGCTCATCTAACATCAACTCAATGATAATCAACAGGTACATAAATGAAGCTTCAAATCTATAACCTGCAACACCACGACTATGAATTAGAGAAACTACACACCTAGGTTGCAGAAGGAATATCAGAGACTCCAGAAAAGCACCATAAGACTTACTTATTCCCCCCTAGGAGATAAGTTGAGAAGGAATGCTGAAAAAACATCCAGTTATCTCCCAGTGGCCTCCAAAAACGCACGTGGATTCCAGTGCTTGATACATAACTCAGTTCTGTCACTCCTAGTCATTTTATATCAAATCACAGTTCACTCCAACATGTGCATTGGTTTGGTTTATTACTAGTAGCAGTTTTTAGTTGTTTAAAAGATTGAGACTGTTTAGATTAAGTTAATAAGTGGTCTTTTCTGTGTTATAATAACCACTCTTTTTTGATTAATTCAAGCTCAGAGTATACCTTAATGTACTCCAATAATGTTTTAGTTAAGTTAATAAGTTGTTTTACAACTGGTAGTGTAGAGTTAAGCCTCAGCCCGAGATGGATGAGAGCCTCTACAACTGTGATAAATATCTTCTTTTTGTATGTTTTGAGGGTTTAGTTTTTGGGAAAAGAATATCAATACATAATATGGTCAATCCTGTTCTATGCATGGGTTAAATCCATCTACCTAGTGGATATATTCTTTATGACAATGTTTTTGTCCAAATCTACATGTGTTTTTATCTTATCTTGAACGCAATTTTTGATTTCTGCGAAGTACATTTCATTTCCTTCAGCTATTGTACAAATTGTATTTACTAATATGAAACCTGTGAAACAACAAATGCCGTGGTGAAGATTTGTTTTTATTGCAACCTGTGAGAGTAATTTTTTTTTTGATACATGTTTAATGTCTTGAAATGATATTTTAAGTATTAAACTTCTTTCAATAGATTATTCATTGAGTGGTTTGTTGTTTCCCTTTGTTTCTACCTCTATTATTTCACTTGTCTGTCAATTGTGTGCCACCAGGCAAGGAGGACCCTCATCCATATCATTTTCCAACCCCACCATGCTCTTGTATTGGTAAAAACAACCCGCTAATTGACCAAAAAAAAAAAAAAACCAACCATTCTAAACTTGAGGTGGCTTAGCTCTGCCCTTTAGCAATTAGGTGCAAACTTTAGGACAAAAATATTTTGGCGTCATTTCCAGGGAATGAAGTAACAAAATATCTTTCCCTGGAAGAACGAAAATGATAATATCTTACCTTTGATGATGAACAAATATTATGCACCTTCAGACTGCCATGTTTCACCTTGCGACTCCACTGAGTAAACTTCACAAAATAAATACTGGCTCCTAGAAAAGGACTCAAGAGATCGAAATATGATCACATCAAGGCCACTAAGGCTCAACCCAACCTTGAGAAGGAAATAGTAGTCTCTGAGCTAAAAATGCAACTAAGAAAATCCACCTTAGCTCAGAGATATACCTCACCCCTCAACGGTAAAGTTTCACCCAAAGAGTCCACTTTTCTTCATTATAACAAGCAGCTTGAATTTGCTAGCCCCGAGAATCACAATTCCAAGGAACCTCAATCGCCTTCAGCCCCTGCCTCCTCTTCATCATCTAGTCCAACATCCACCCCTGCATCCCCAATCAATCTTCAAATTCCTGTTTCCCAAATAATGGTTGTTAATAGGATGGATGTTGTAATTGCTGCCAGATATGCACCCCTAGTTTTTTTTGTAGGCTTACATGCACTCCCAGTCACAGATTACATGAAGTATTTACCAATATATAATGGGGAAGGGGATGTGATCGTTGAGGAACATCTGATATCCTTCTACAAATTTGTAGACAACTTTAACATTGACTATCCAGATGTGTAGATGAGGTTGTTTGTACAAATCCTTGATGGGGAGGTACAAAAATTGTTTCGGGGCCTCCCTCCAGCCTCCATTGCATATATTGATGCATTGGATAAAGATTTCATAAAGCAATGGGGAGATAGAAGGGATTATCTATATTACATCAATGAGTTTGGGGCCCTTAAGAGAAAAATGGTAATTCTATTTTAGACTTCACCAAGAGATTTAATAAGATGTATGGTAGGATCCTAGATGAGATAAAACCAACTGAAGCCTCCACAAAGATCACTTATGCCAATGAATTTGATGGAAAATTCTCTCTTCTATTGAGGGAGAGAAGATCCAGCACCTTGTTTTCCATGAAAGAAGCAACCTTTGAGCACTAGAAATTTTGGGTCATTTTGTGATGACTATTTCGATGCTCTTGCGACATTATGACATGGATATTGTGACAAATCTTGGGTATCCCAAATGTCGTTTCATGGGACGTGGCACGTGCGATGAACCTGACACAACGTTGCAAGAGAGACTACACTAGGGAGTTTTCAAAAAAGAAACAAAGAAGAAATACCATCACCAGAACGACTAAGTAGGGAAATCATCAAAAGAGCGATAAAGGAGGGAAATCATCGCAAGAGTGACTAGCGATGAAAATCGTCGCAAATGAGACAATGTAGAGATATTGTCGCACGAGTGACATGATAGAGAGATCGTCGCAAGAGAGACAATAAAGGGAGATCGTCACACACCTGACGATATAGGCAGATTGTCACAAGATCGACAAGCAAAAGAAGGTTTGGGACGAATCAGTTATTGAAGGGATCGTCGCAAGAGCGACAAGAACATGGTATATTGCGAAGAAAGTGCTATACAATTTTTTGTAATTTGTATAGCAATTTCATTGCAATATTTCTTGAGGTCATCTCTCTTGCGATGACATATATTTATTTAAAAATAAAAAAAAAATTGATTTTTGAGCAAAAAAAATAAAATTTGATTTTTGAGCCAATTATAAAAGAATTTTTGAGCAAAACAAATTCCCAAACATCTATAACATTCATTAATAAAAATTCAGGAATAAAACACAAGTACAATATTGAACTACAATATACCCTAAGAAATACTAAACCATATAAAAAAC
>ML784162.1:1085982-1104207 GCA_009831015.1 Picea engelmannii | reverse complement strand
GTCAATTTCAAGGTTTAACTAGGTCGATTCCAACAAGTTTGAGGTCATGTTATGATGGAAAGGGGCTTCAAATGAGGGTTATGCATGCCAATTGTGATGTATTCATGTGTAAATACTAAAAATGGTGCAAGTGAGAAATTTTAAGGTGATAACACCCTCATCCTCAAGACTATATCCTATTAATGAATGTCACCTACAATTATACATGTGTAGGATTTGTCAACTATTTTGGGTGAAACAAGGTGCTATGATTGTACACTAAGGAGGTCATCCAAGTGAATTTGTTGCATGGATAGAGTGTTGGTAAGAATGTGCAACATAAGAAAAATGTTTCCATGCTAGGAACCAATTGGTCCTAGTAGAAGGAGGTCATTCACACATCCTCTTGTGGAATTTCTACATGATAGCATAGCTTGTTGGATTCACATTGAACAATAAAACCAGATTCCTACTTGGATTCGTTAACTTCCAAGATAGACTGTATCCAAGTCTAAAAACACAAGAGACTTTCACTCTAAATATGGGAATGAATTATGAGTGAAGAGTTGGATCTTAATATTTCTTAGATCTTATATTTAATGAGGATACTTTTATAATGAAGGAAAAAGAAAGATAGGAACTAGAGATAAATCCATAGCAAGAACTCGAGCCAGTAACGAAATCCAACATTCATAGTTAGATCCATGTTCAAGAGAAACAAAAAGATGGCACATTGTTCTAGATTGGTACTCTAATATTTTGGAGAACAAAAAGCCTCTCAATGGGGAGGCATGATTTGAAATGGATCTGAACACGAGAATCATTGTAAGAATCAATACCTACAAGTGTAATTTAAAAATTATTGAAGGTTATATAATAAAGGACAATGTAAATTTTATAAATTAAATGAGACAAAGAAAGAAAAGTAAAACAAAATAAAATAGAAAAATGAAAATAGGAGCAAAAAAGAGAGAGAGAAATGGGAACTAAAAGGTCGGTCTTTTGGCCTTCCCATTACCCCCAATATATCCTATTCATCCTTGTGACATGACTCTCAAGGGATGTTTTTTCCAAAGAGGAAAGTATGCACAAATATCCATGAGTTACATTGTAACAAAAAATTCTCAAAATGAGAATTGAGTAACCATTGAAATTTGTTTTTCCCATTTGGGTTTGTAGAGTAAACATTATTTCATTGTGTGACATCTCATTTATGTTAAATTAATGGAATATAAGTTGGATTGGAGTTTAGTTAAAAGAACAACCAATGTCCTATACAAAAGTTACTGAAGATGAGATACTAACATGCTATGTCTCATATGAAATATGTAGAAATGATGGAGGAACTAGTGAGGGAAATGGATCCACTTGCTAAGATCCCTTTGGAATATTAGAAGTATGTGGTTTTAGTGTGGGATGCAGGAGGAAACAATATTACCCTTATGGATCCCTTTGGAATATTAGTATATGATCCCTTTGGCATATTAGTATTATTTTGTTTGAGAAAATTTGGTGGTAGTGAGAAGTCTTGTGTAGAATTGAGCTTTCCTTGATTGTTATGTGGGACTTCATATTCAAAGTGCAATTTTGGGAGCTGACGATTGGCATTGTTACTAGGGAAAAATTTTGATTCCATGGATTTAATAGATCTGGTATAGCATGGTGTTGGGAAGTTGTATTTCTTTCAATCATTAGTTTCCATTTGCTTGTATTGAGGGTGAGAGAAATAAATGGTATGAAAGGCATTTCAAGGTCTCACATGGTAACTCAAATTATGGATCACATCCCTTTGATTGTTATGGATAAATTTTCTCTAGTCCAGGAGGATCAAGATCTCGACTACTATAGTTTTGTGCAACACAGAAGAGATATTGATGGGGGTGGTGAGCATAATCTTTAAGGATTGAAATAATAGAATTGGATAGAACCCTAATAATGGGAGTCTTTGTAAAATCATTGTCAATGGAAAGTTATATGAGGATCCTCTATATGCCATTTACTACCCTGATTATGAAGAAAAACATCATAATTTAATATTTTTCTTCGAGATGACTTTTAACATTGTGTTATGGGTATGGGAGGTAATCCTAAACACATCTAATACATATCTTGGGGCTTCACAAACCATAATAATTGTTGTGATAGTGGGTTCCTTTCCTAATATTTCCATTGAAGGTTTAGTTACAAGTTTTGCACTATATTCATGGTGGTTTTTGTTGCTACTTGGTTCTCCTCTTTTTGTATGAAAAATCCTAGAATTTACAAGTGGAGGCATGGCGTTTGTTAGAGAAGATGATGAAATCTCATGCTCTCTTTTATTATCCACAAAAGTTGCATTATTTTCTTACTTATTGTAGATTAGGTGACATTCTATCAAAACTCTCTCATTGTAGTTTATTTTTTTGACCTCATCAATGGTGTTGGGTTCCCTTTATCTTGGTATTGGTTCATAGGCCTAAGGTGTTGGCTCAAAGCCTTTACATTAATCTCTAAGCATGATACTAGTGTTTTAGGTCGCTTCTTGTGATTTTTTGTTTTGAGGGTGTGTTTATCCCACACACCTTATTGAATATATATGTGGGCGATAAACTGAGGTTTTCTCATAGACACATTTCTCCCTTGCACATCAATGGAGTTTTTTTAAAGGGACAAATTAGTTGACATATGGTCAAAACTCTCTCATTTTCGTTTATTTTGTTTTCTTCATTGATGGTGTTGGGTTCCCTCTATTTTAGTAGTGGTTTGTAAGATGTGTGGAAAAAACTTGGGAATTTATAGTAATGAATGAGATACTAATGATCCCAATATTGAAATACAAAATGGAGAATGTGAACATGTTCATGGCATGTTTCAAGATAAAAATGGTATGGCATGTGATGCTCTGGAACTTCATGATAGCATTGATCTCTCTTTGTCTTCAACTATAGTACAAAATTAAGGATATATTACATCTAACACTAACCATGGGTTCAATGATAATCAAATTATTAGTGCTAAATCAAAGTGAAAGGAAATTATCCTTCATCTAAGCTTAATAAGGTTATGTGAATCAAGTATGATATTGAAGAACATGAGTGGAAAGTAATCGAGGCCATAACATTGGTTTCTCTCATCAATGACAAAATTATGAAATTTGTCCATGAGGAACCAACAAAGGAGTTTGAAATAATAGGTTTAGATAGGAAACTATAAGAAAAATATGATGATGACCTAAATAAAAATGCAACACTAGGTTTTGAGAAAATAAAATTATAATAAAGGATCCCTTAAAGATTTTGGTCATTTGTATTTCACTAGAATTCCAAGGTACCCAAATTCATGTCTATATATATGTATATGGATGAACCTCAACCTAAGATTTCGAGGTCAAATTGTTACATCTATATTTTAACATGTGAAACAAAAGACATGAAGAAACAATCCTTAATGTTATTGAAGAAACAAAAGAAATCTCATAGAACTAAAAACATTAAATTGTTGCCAAAATTGTGCCCTCTAATTGACAAAGTGAAGATTGGAATTTATGTCAACATTATAACAATGAGTGTTAACATTATGAACCTCTATATGGATTAACATGACCATGAGAGGATTAAAGTAGGAAAATATGAAGAAAGTCTTGAAACCTTGAATAACCCTCCACATATAAATTGACAATGACAATGTGATTTTGTTTCTTTGTCATGTGAGACACAATGAAAAGAAGGGTAATTCTATGAAAAAATATTATAAAATGTTTGACATCTCCATTTCCAACCCCTCATGTTTAATCCTTAATTTTGTAGACGAAACAAAATAAATTTCATGGAACTAAAAACATTAAATTGTTGCCAAAATTGTGCCCTCTAATTGTCAAAGTGAAGATTGGAATTTATGTCAACATTAGAACAATGAGTGTTTATATCATGAACCTCTATAAGGATTAACATGACCATGCGAGGATTAAAGTAGGAAAATATGAATAAAGTCTTGAAACCTTGAATAAACCTCCACATATTGTAGACATGAAGATTGAGATGATGCACATGTGTGAAAGAGTAAATGTTTGACATCTCCATTTACAACCCCTCATGTTTAATCCTTAATGTTGTTGAAGAAACAAAATAAATTTCATGGAACTAAAAACATTAAATTGTTTCCAAAAATTTTCCCTTTAATCAACAAAGTGAAGATTGGAATTTATGTCAACATTATAACAATGAGTGTTTATATCATGGACCTCTATATGTATTAACATGACCATGAGAGGATTAAAGTAGGAAAATATGAAGAAAGTATTGAAACCTTGAATAACCCTCCACATATAAATTGACAATGGCAATGTGATTTTGTTTCTTTGTCATGTGAGACACAATGAAAAGAAGGGTAATGCTATGAAAAAATATTATAAAATATTTTACATCGCCATTTCCAACCCCTCATGTTTAATCTTTAATGTTGTAGAAGAAACAAAATAAATTTCATGGAACTAAAAACATTAAATTGTTGCCAAAATTGTGCCCTCTAATCGACAAAGTGAATATTGGAATTTATGTCAACATTAAAACAACGAGTGTTTATATCATGAACCTCTATATGGATTAACATGACCATGAGAGGATTAAAGTAGGAAAATATGAAGAAAGTCTTGAAACCTTGAATAACCCTCCACATATTGTAGACATGAAGATTGAGACGATGCACATTGTAACAATGAAGTTTCATATCTTAACAAGACCTTTACAATGGTACAAATATGACACAAAACAAATTTTGGGTTCAAACGTTATGGTGAAAATACTAAAATATGTGTTTCACAAGTTGCAAAAAGATGCATGTTGCATGTCACACAAAGTTCAAAGTTCACATATCACACGTTGCACCAAGTTCAAGTTTTACATGTTACGTGTCATATCAAGTTCAAATTTAACACATCAGATCAAGTTCAAAGTTCACGTGCATGGAAAATATGATTTTTTCATGTTTCATATCACATGTCGCAACATTTTCAAATATGGAAGTCGCATGTCACAAGATTTTGAAAAATGCATGTCACAAGTTGTAATATTTTTTAAGTTCTTTTTACAGCTTCCAAAAACTTATTATTGCATATTCCCAAAATTTATTTTTGCAAGTTGCACAAAGTTTAAATTTTGCACATTGCTTGGAAAAAATGCTTGCCACAAGTCACATGTCAAAAGACTTTCAAAGTTTCATATATCATGTCACAAGATTTTGGAAGTTGCATATTGCATATTCAAGTTCTATTTGCTGCCTAGACTTCATAGCCCAAGCACAAGGCACTAGGTCTTGCTTGGATTCTCATGTTATATATTAAATACAAAGAGATTGTCATTCTTAAAAGACAAAGAGATACAATTTTGGAACTCTTGAAACCCACAAACAAACAAGCATGTAAAATTTAAATCCAAACTTGAACAATTCAATCTCTTAAATTTCACGTTTACCAATGCCTTCAAATTGCTAGGATGATATCCATGGAGCCACAATTTGATGAAAAAATTGTATGTCAAGGCCAATAGAACCAATAGAACCAAGGAGTATTGAATCAATATATACCAAGTCTAAGAGAAGCTGAAATTATCATTAAGTGTATAACAAAATTACATTCACAGATATATACAAGCCATAGAAATATCCTTGTTTATATTATCAGATGAAAAAGTACTCATAATGTCAATGCATTATATGCATCATTACATGTTTAGCTATATAATGTACATCTAACTGTCTTATAAAATTATTACACATCATCAATTTGTTTTAGTCTTCTTTTGTGTTTTCAAGGTCTTAAGTAATTCATCCATCTCCATGTCTTCATTTACTAGGTGATCTTCAACAATTGATGTTGTTTCAGTCCTTTCACGCTGAGTACGTTTGGTCTCATACCCACAACATGGATGCTACTATGAGGGGCCATCACCTACAAAAACAAAAAATATTAAATTTATATGACCAATTTTTAAATATCATTGAAGTAGTTCATTAATATTAAAAAAAACTCTACAATGTAATTATTTACCTAGTCCTCTAGTCGACACCGTTGGAATGAATGTCGACCTATTCACCTGATATTGAGGTCAAGGAGGATAAACTATGAAATTCTCTGCCATTGAAACGTCAAAATTTTTAAGTACATAATTACTAAGTATATGATTAATATACAACCATTTTACTGTCGTGGGCCCCAGTCACATGAACATCTTGGGGATGCACCCCATTGGGATGGGGATGCTAGGGAGCACCATGATCTTCTGGTTACGTTGCATTATCAATGCTCTGTTGTCCAGTACTAATGGTTTCGTTGATAATTCTTCTCCCCTGATTAAAACAAAGTAAGATATTAAATTATGGACGATATCAAACATTTACATATTTTATAAGTAATAAAAGGATAATGTATTTTTCATCATCAATGATCCCCTTCCACTCCCTCTATGGAATTGAGGAAGGATGCTCATACCTAGGATTTCCTTCCAATCTTCGTCTATAAACATCCTGCGTATATTTTAAATATTCGCCCACTGCAGAGGTGACCATTTTTTTATTGAACGTGTCTACTCCAAAGAGGCCTTCAAGATAATCCATAAGTTCCGTTTTGAGTTTGGAATTTTGGAAATTCCACCTCATGCATAAGTTTTCCCCAAAAATCAATAAGGCCTTTCTCTCTAGGTGCCTATAAAAATGATCGTTTCCTACACACAAAAAGATATGATCATTAATTTAAAATTAATAATCTAGATGATTTGTGTATGAGATGGACAACATTAAACGATTAAAATATGAATTAAAACTATCTGGGAGTCTTGATTGTTTTAATGGAAGTCCATTATCATCGACCAAAATGAGCACGGAAGGGTCCCCGTGCTTGTCACATGTCTAGCTCCAGGAAATGAAACCATGTCAACCACATCACCAAACTCATTTCTACCACCATATCTAGACTCTGACTGATGTGTGGATTTCTGGCAGTGCATGTCATGGCTCCTATCTAAATTAGGTGTAGAAGTTGGAGAAGTAAATAGTACTCTAGAAGTTGTATGATCACCCACATCAGGACTCTATAGCATCTCTATAGTGCCACTACTACCAACACCAGGCTGAACAGGCTCCAAAAATCTCTTTATAAAAAAGAAAATGTTTTTTTCGTGAGATAATGTAAAAGTTAAAGAACAAAGTTTCATAATTGAACATATGAGTACATTATAAAAAAAAAAAATTTAATTACGGTTATTACCTTATATGTGTTAAGTTGTGAAATAAGGAGATTGATCTTTGCTAGGACATCGGGAGTTTAATCTCGACAATCTAATAAGCTAGTAGGTTCCTTATTCACTTTAATGATATATTTTTTTATTAATACCATTGGATCAGGGGATGAATACAACCCCTCCTCATCGGTGGAATCATGATCAACATGGCCTTCCAACTACATATAATTTCAACAAAAACAATGTCATTTCAGTAAAATTATATAAGCAAATAATAAAATTCACGTAAAATGAAAGTGGAAATTGATAATCATTTACATGTTTTGCGGCTGGCCCTTTTTCACGATCATCCTGCCACATTATAATATAATTAGAACCCCCAAATATTTAAAAAATTGTTAATGATAACAAAAATCCTAATTGCCACCCAAATAAAATCAACCTCAATGATCAAGCTCCCACATTATTATAAAATTGGAACCGTGAAATATTTAAAACAATGTTAAATATAATACAAAAATATAATGCAATAAGTAGAGGTTTCTTAAAGAGGTGTTGCATAAGTACCCACAAACTATTAGTCGATGTTTCCATTTGATTCAAATGGTAATCCACTAATAAATCTTCCATGGGAGCTATATTTTTTATTATGCACAAGACTACCTGATTCTCTTCACATCCTTCATATATGCAATTTGGTTGCTTGTTTGTTGTCTCGAGTTGTGTGTTTTTTTTTATAAACCCTGTGATATTGTCGGAAGCTTTAGGCCTTCCATCAATATAGATAGTCGCTCCCTTATTTTTATCCTTGTTTATTATTTGTATATAATTTGAGGTGAGAGCATATCTCTGCATACTACGCATGTACTGAACCAACCACATCCAATCATTATAATTGTAAAACGGTCCAAGATAATCCATCAATTCAATTACTTTATTGTTTTCTACAATTATTCCATCCATGGTGTTATCCACAATTTTGGTCATCGTGATGATGTTGTGATAATGTTATGATGATGGAAAATCAAGATCTTCACTAAGAATACTTTCCTGAGAAAAGTTACATTTGTCTGCTTCCAGAAATCATGCTTTTAAGGGATGTTCGCAGGCCATCTATATATCTGCCTGCGAGAATGCCTGATTCTCGCAGGCTGCATTAAGCTAGAGTGCGAATGGTTCGCACTGTACCTAATTGGCAGGGTGAGAACATGTTCCAAAGGAAGGAAAAATATAAAAATCTCGAATCTTCTAGAAGGGGATCTTCTAGAAGCATGAGTTGGCTTCGAATGGTTGTTCAGGTGCTGGCATTCCACATATCTTGGGATCATTTCCTATCCAAGTAACTAAATTATCTTCTCCTATATATTGAGAAGATTGCTCATGGAAAAGGTTAGAAGCAAACTAGCAAGAGATTGATTGGAGAATTAGTGTAAGACTGTATGGAGGACTGATGCTACAGCAGCAAGAGACAACAACAAGGTCATCAAAAGTGGTTGATTTTCTTCATGCATGAGCAAGTGTGTGTGTTAGAGCTAGGAGCCATCGAAAGGAGACCTACGACATCAAGGCTCAAGTTGTAAGTTTCGCTTTCAATTAATTCAATACAGTAATATGTCCCTTTCCCATAAAGATGATGTCACTTTATTACATAACTCCTTGATCATATGTATAGACTAGATATTGAATATATTAATCTGCCTTTACTTCGATTGGTTTGTACTGTTGTGATCTGGATGGTGCAAGAGCATTGGAGAAAATCTAGGAACAACAAAGATCTAAGGAAAGCGTTCATAAGGTATGTCCATAATCCTTATCTCTTAGTTCATTCAATAGGCTAGATCTAGGGAAAGTGTATTATTCTGTCATGTTTTGTTCTAGATCCAGGTAGATCTAGGGAGATCGGTTTGTGTCCACAAATTGGCGACTCTGCTAGAGATCTATTCCATTTTTCTTTATGGTTTTTGAATTTCCTGAGGCCATTTGCTCTATTTGCAGTTTTCTCCTGTTTTGTCAGTGTCTGAGTCCTCATGATATCCTGCGAGACCTTCTGGGTCTATAAGCCAGCTTGAATTTTTCTTGCATTTTCAAAATTTTTATTATCTTCAGGAGTTCTCGCACTGTGTCCATTGATAGCCTACGAGAACCAGTCAAGTTCACACCCTGCATATAGGGTCCAGTGCGAACACCTCGCACTTTGCTTCAAAGTGGCCTGTGAGAACACTATCTTCTCGCACTGTGTAAGACTGCTTGCCTGCGAGCAAGATTTTTGAAATTTTTGAAATTAAGTTTTGACTTTTTCAATTGCTCAGAACAGTTGAATTGTGTCTTTTGAGCTTATTGGTTCATTGAATTATACATCTCTTGATGTAGTTTGCTTGCTTGAATAGATTTAGGGTTTCTAGGTCTTTCTTGCTTTTGGTAACTTGACTTTCTTTTCTTGGCTCTGATTGACATTTTCATTCTCTCTGACTTCTGGAGTTGAGTCTGTCTGTTTGGCTGAAAACCAGTGATTGGTAGAGAGTTAAGTTCTTGGTGTTTCTCACTTGATTGGTGGTTCGAACAAACATTTTTTGTTTGCATTGAGAAGCCTCATTGGTTTGCTTTTTGTTTTTACTTTCATTGAAAGTGTTGGTTAGGTTATTATTGTTGTTTCTTCATGGTTTGATTTTCTTTTATCGATGATTAGAGTTCTTCTTGGAAAGTGAACAATGAGTTTTCTTTCAAGATTTTGTTTTTTGTCATTTCGAAAACATTGAGAATCAAATTTCTGAGTTTATTGAAGTATTTGCAAAAGACATATAGAAATTGCTAATTGATAAATGATTGTTTGTATTGACATATGAAAGGAAATTGTGAATTTCATTTGCATTGTAGTATTGGAGTTGATTTGGAAAATTTTCTCTCTCTCCCATAACTAGGATTCATGGAATGAAAAGAATTATATTTCATCATTATCCTTGCATTTATTTGGGTCAAAGTCATACATCATGAGTTTCACTTCCGTTACCTTTGAGTAAACAACAGCTTTTAAAAACATTGCGTAATATTAAAATTGATCTAGTAACTCTTTTCTAGGGCTCTTTTACACCAACATTTAGCTAGGCTAGTGCTTTGGAGTAGGAAGAGAGACACACTCTCCAAATACAAAAACAAAAAAGATAAAAATACAAAAACATTTAAAAGATAAAATTGGTGTGCTTCTTACCGAGGTCTCCCCACTGTGCATCCTCAGGTAGTGCAAGGTCAGGATCGCCATGGAAATCCAAGCCACCGTATGTATAATCTTCTACCATCAGCACCTGGCCTTGAAGCCAGTCGAAGAAGAGATCGTCATACCTGACGATCGGTCCTGCCACATGTCGGGCCATGAGTTGAAAGCCATAGGTGGAATTGATCCTACAGATGCGAATTTGATAGTCTTTGACTTGGAAGACCATGTTCCAAGGTTACCCCCATAGATTGCTTTTCAGATACAAGTTATTGTCTCCGACAAGAACATTTGTCGAACTGTTGTTGATGAGGGTGCCTCTACATGTGTAATATCTTTTACTTGTTGGAAAGCCATTGGCTCTCCTCTGTTAACTGAATCACAAAATACTTTGAAAGCCTTAAATGACTTAGGTTTTAAGCCTTACGGTGTTCTTCTGTCGTTGTCGGTTACTCTCGAAGGTAAGATCGTCCAAGTTGAAGTGGAAGTTTTCAATGCTCCCTTAGATTACAATCTTCTTCTTGGCCGTAGCTGGGTAGATTCTATGTGAGCTGTTGTGTCAACACTGTTTCGTGTAGTCCGTTTTCCCCATCAAGGAAAGATCATTACGGTTGATCAACTTGCCTTCTTCAATTCCGATACTCGCACTGGAAACATGTCGTTTATAGCTAAAACCCCACCGGGTTACGAGAATGTTGGAGTCGATCTCTTAAAAGACTCTTCGTTAATGGGTACTTTTACCATACCACCACCACCCGATATTCTACGCCCATCCGTTGCTTCGATTAATATGATTTATGTTGTTCCTTATGAAGTTTCGGTGTCTTTTGACCCTTGGATAGTCCCTGATCCTGGATATCATGCTCGTTTTGGCGACGTCATGCCATTAAGTCCGGTCGAGTCTACTTATCATGCGATTCAATCGACAACACCTTCTACACCCTCTCTTGAGGAGTTGTCTCCCGATCCTTTCCGTGTCATCTTTCCCAATGACGAGATGATTATGTCCGTCATGGCCGATACACCCTGGGACGATGGACATCATCATTCCATACTATTTCTGCAACAACACACTCTCGAGAATTACCAGCGGATTTCGACTTCGTCGACCGTTGTTGTTATATCGACTGTTCCTGGATCTACACATGATGTGTTTGCGGAAGGGAACCTCAAAAATATTTCTCCCACGATACCCATTGATATTTCAGTTAAACCTGGGATAGTTGAAAATGTTCATATTGGAGCTTCGTGTTCTCCAGAGGAAATTATCACCTATACTGCTTTGTTTAAGGAATTTCATGATGTCTTTGCCTGGAGTTACGAAGAGATGCCAGGTATCGACCATGCTATCATTTTTCATGAAATTAAGACATACCCCGGAGCTAAACTAGTCCGGCAGTGCCTCCATCCTATCCATCCACGTAAAGAGACAGCCATCAAACTCGAAGTTGAAAAACTTCTCAAAGCCGGTTTTATTTATCCCGTGGCCCTGACAGAATGGGTTTCTAACCCCGTACCGATTGACAAGAAAGGCGGTAGTATACATGTTTGTGTTAATTATCGGGATATCAACAAGGCCTATCCAAAGGACAACTTTCCAACCCCCTTCGTCGACCAGATCGTCGATGACTGTGCCGGCAGGGAAATCTTTTCTCTCATGGATGGAATCTCCGGCTATAATCAAATTAACATCGCTCCTGAGGACCAACATAAAACTTCTTTTATTTGTCCTTGGGGTACTTTCGCCTACAGAAAACTTCCCTTCGGTCTTAAGAACGCAGGTGCTACGTTTCAACATGCTATGTCTTATGTGTTTCACGATATAAAGCATATCGTTCAACCTTATTTGGATGATTTGCCAGCTCATTCTTTACGCCGATTCGATCACCCTAATCATCTCCGAGCAATTTTCGTTCGTTGTCGGTTCTATCGCATTCGCCTAAACCCTCATAAGTGTGTCTTTTGCATAGAGTCCATCCGTCTCCTCGGTTTCATTGTTTCACGTCAGGGGATCCGAGTTGATCCTATTAAGCTTGAGGCGATTCTTAATCTCCCTCCTCCTTCGTCATTGCGCCAGTTACAAAGTTTGCATGGGAAAGCAAACTTTCTTCGTCGCTTCATCCCGAATTACGCTGAGATTACTCGGGGTTATACACGTCTTTTAAAGAAAGGTTCAGAATTTGTCTGGGATAAGGTTGCTAACAATGCTTTTGAAGCTTTAAAGTTGTCCCTCATGAAAGCTCCTCTTCTTTTCCCTCCTGATTATAGTCGGGATTACTTTCTTTATCTAGCTGCTTCTGAGTATACTATCGGCATGGTCCTTGTTCAGGAGGATGATGCACACGATGAACATGTTATATATTACTTGAGTCGGAGCCTAAATTCAACGGAAATCAAGTTACCAACATGTTGAAAAACTGGCTTTGGCTGCTGTTCAAGAAGTTCAACGTTTTCGTCATTATATTCTCTCCAGGAAGACTACAGTGATTTCACATTGTAACCCCATGCAACATATATTGACACGTCAATTGATGGGGGGAAATTACTCCAAGTGGATTGTTATTCTCCAGGAGTTCGATTTGGAATTCGATCGCGCCACGTCGAAGAAATCCCTAGTTTTTGCTGAGTTAATTTGTGATTTTCCCCACACTGCCACGAAAAAAGTAGCAGTCGATTCGTTACCTGACGAATCACTTTTCCTTATCAGTACTGACGATATTTGGTATAGAGATATCATTATATATCTCCAAACTCAAACTTTTTGGCCTGCTTTGTCTAGTGTTGAACGACGTCGTGTCCATTACCAAGAACGTCATTATATTATCCTCGGCGACACTCTTTACCGTCGAGGTATTGACTCTGTCTTTCGACATTGTTTGACTTTTGAAGAAGTTGAGAAAGCTTTGAATGATTGCCATTTAGGAGCATGTGGTGGTCATATGTCTGGGTATGCTACTACCCAGAAAATATTACGTGCAGGTTACTTTTGGCCTTCCTTATTCAATGACTGCATTACTATTGTTCAGAAGTGTCATGCCTGCCAGACCTATAATTAGAAGATTCGCTCACATCCTTCTCCCCTTCACCCTGTAGTCTCAGTAGGTCCTTTTGCAAAATGGGGCATTGATTTCATGACATGTCACCCTCACTCGGCCGGGGGGCATGGTTACATTATTGTAGCTGTCGATTATTTTACAAAGTGGGCTGAGGCAATGCCGACATTCGACAATACTGGGAAGACTGCAGCGTTATTTCTTTTCAACCATGTCATTACTTGTTTTGGTGTTCCTCAGGCTATCGTCACCGATCACGGTAGTCATTTTAGGAATTATATGATGTTTGAACTTACAGAGAAGTTGGGTCTTCGTCATGATAGATCAACACCCTATTATCCACAGGCTAATGGCCAGGTCGAAGAAATCAATAAGGTTCTCATAACTATGATTTGACGGATGATAGGAATACATAAAACTCGCTGGCACACAATGTTATTTTTAGCATTGTGGGCATATCGGACATCTGTTAAGTCTGCCACGGGATTTACACCTTTTCGATTAGTTTATGGCATGGAATCCATTCTGCCAATAGAATGTGAAATACCTTCTTTGAAGCTAGCTGTAGAGCTCTTACCTAATAATTCTGCCGAAGAGGAACGTCTGTTGTATTTGATGCGATTAAACAAGACTCGCTGTGACGCTACTCTTGTAATAGAAGCCCAGAAGAAACGTGTTAAGGCACAGTATGACAAGCATGTCAAACCTTGTGTCTTCTCTGAAGGAGATCTTGTTCTTCTGTATGAACAAGATAAAGATGTCTTAGGAGCTGGGAATTTCGAAGCAATGTGGTGTGGGCCTTACATTGTTAGCAAAGTTTTGGAAAAAGGAGAGTATGAGCTAGTTGATTATGATGGTGTACCTTTGAGTGAACCCAGGAATGGGTTGTACTTAAATAAGTACTATGCATGAGTCATTTGTGCACTAGTACTTGTATTTTATGTATCATACTACGTGTGTGTGTTACTTTTAGTTTTTTTTTTTTACGTTATCTAGTCTCTGCCCTTACGTGACATTGTGTTTGATTGCCAGATGTCGGAGTATTCGCTACCTTATATTGGCTTAGCCAACGATGCTAGAAGTAGTACTCGGAACCTAGCTTCCGCTGCATGGGCAATCTATACCCCAACAAATGAGCTTATATCTTTACGAGGTGTATGTCTTGGCCGTGCAACCAACAACATCGTGGAGTATAGCGCCGTGGTTGAATTACTGGTTGATTCTATCTCTCTCGGAATTCATCATTTGGTTGTCCGACTTGACTCGAAGCTGGTAGTAATACAACTCAGTAATATATATTCTATTCGAAGTCCTACTCTATTAAGGGTATATTTGCGAATTCGCCTCTTGGAACGGTATTTTGATCACATTGAATATCAACACATTCCTAGATGTCTTAATACATTGACAGATGATTTAGCTAATTATGTATTGGATAGTCATTTAAATCATTTATAAATAAAACACATTAAATTGTACACAATGTAAAGTAAGCCGGTAGAAGCCGTGTATATATATATAACGATCAAAGTTTGTTTTTACAAAATGTTTGTCCGAAGACCAAAATATCAAAAAATTGAAGCCCATAGCTTCTACATAATGACATCAAGGATGATGTTCACGATAACACACTAAGGTCCTAGCAACTCTGCAGAGCAGTCGACCCATAGAGGCAGAGACTCCCACAGTGTGATGCTGATTGCGTCATGGAATCTCCTCCAAAGTCATATCTGGAATGTCGACCATCAGACCCTCTAAGTTCTGCTCCACTGTCAGATAGTCCTCGACATACTATGGAACTGCTACTGCTTCCTCTCCTTGACGCTGGACAGGAGAACTACCAACAGGTCTATATGCCCCAACGTCTGTGTTATCAATAAAAATTTGGTGTTAGTCTTCAGATAAATCTATAAAAAAAAAACATTTAAATATGTTAAAAATACAAAAACATTTAAAAGATAAAATTGGTGTGATTCTTACTGAGGTCTCCCCACTGTGCATCCTCAGGTAGTGCAAGGTCAGGATCACCACGGAAATCCAAGCCAGCGTATGCATAATCTTCTACCATCAACACCTGGCCTTGAAGCCAGTCAAAGAAGAGATCATCATACCTGACGATCGGTCCTGCCACATGTCGGGCCATGAGTTGACACCATCGTAACATCCGTGGATCCCTAGGACCTGGAAAGTTCCACTCAGCCTGAAGTCTAAACATAGGGACCCTCTCACAGAAGAAAGACACCAACAAAGATCCATATCCAAACTATTTTAGATCTCCACGCCTGCATTTGGTCAGTTGTTTCTTGAGACTGCGTAAAACTGCATCAGCCCAGTTGAATACTCGAGGCTCAGTACACTCGATGGCATACTGAAAATAGCTTTGCAGAGCCATATGTGGAGCATCACTTCCCGCCATCCGAGCAATGGTAAAGAGAATGGTGCGGAGAGTCAAATCAGTCACTCCCCAAATGGCCACTTTCCCTTTCTGTCGTTCAGCCTCAGGCACGCAGTACTGCCTGCAATACTCACTCATTTTTAAACCGCCCCTTCGGCTACCAGTCAAACTGACATAAGACCCTCACCTGGATAAACCAGTTAAGAAATATATGTCCTCAATGTCGATAGTTAATGTGTGAGCTCCGACATTAAAAACTTGCTGGTCTGGATCCCACATCCGGACTAAGTATTCCAGCAATCGAACTTGGGCTCTCATGCCCGGGATGCGGAAATATTTCAAGAGACTACAATCTCTTAAAGCAGCAATGGTCAGAGGGTGATTTTCGATATTTGTATTATCTTCCTCGTTTTCCCGTTCTCGCCATTCGAGCACCATGATGATGGCTATTAACCTGCATGAGAAACATATGAAGATGGTTAATAATCTTAGACATGGAAAAATTCTTTTTTTTGGCTAAACGTTGCATAAATTTTTAAACTTTGCACTGTTCGTAGGTGGCCTATTGCACGCAGTGTGAACTTCTCACAGGCTGCCTTAGACCCACCTGTGAGAATGAGGCATTCTTGCAGGTCCCGTATGGGTAGCCTGTGAGAATTCCTCTACACGCATAGGGTTTTAAAAATCAATTTAAAACTTGACTTTTAACCAAAGAAATCATAAATTTGAGCCATGAAAAGGTAGAGAATGGAGATCTTACCAAAATGATCCAGACGGCTCGTGGAATGATCGCCCGAAGCTCACAGAAATCAACACTGAAGGTAGAAGGTAAAATGGAGGTTTTTTGAACTCAAATGGTAAAAGGGTAAAATGATATGGTAAAATGTGTTATGGATTTATTTTATTTACTTTTTACTATGTCAAAAGTGGATTTTTTATGTTATTCATTATTTAACCCTAATTACTAATATGGAAATGAGTAAAATGACTTGCAGGTAACAAATACAGATGATTATGGACAAAATTTTTACGGTGTGGTGTGTTTTTGTTTGTTTTCTATGGTTTTGAATTAAAACCTCAAGCGCCTTTTGTCCGTTCTTGCACTTGTGAAAAACATAAGAACATGACCGAGCTTTGTTTTATCTCTTTTCCGGGCTCATTGTGGTTAAATGAAAAAGGAACCCCCCTGGAGTTATCTTTAAGCTCTTTTCAGACTCTCTAAACAGGAAAAGATTGCCAAGCGACCTTGTTATTTTCACGCTCGATAAAGTATTTGAAGTATGCGTCATTCGAGCGATAGTTTAACCCTTTTTCGGTCTTGTTGGACTACTGTATGAAAAAGGAACTGAGAGATTTCTCTTTTAAGTGTTTTTCCAAACTCTATAATCTTGACAAAACTTCGAGTTTACTATCTCTGGACTCGTTAAACAAACATTGACAGACCCGTAATGGGACCGAACCACTCCTTCCTAGGGTTCGTTAAAAATACTCCGAGGGACTCGTCCAAAGGGTGAGCTTATATCAACAAGCATATGTGATCCTCTTCAAGCTTGCGTAAAAATAAAGAGGTACTTTCCAGAAATGGTGGGGGAAATTTTGGGAAAGGGATATGTTTCATCTTTGTGTTAATTGGCAGTAAGTGTCGCTTTTGAACATGACACCCCCTATTCATCATTTGAAGCCGGTTTGGGAAATACATTTGTCTCTCTTTTGATTTGATAACAAGGTCTTTCCATGTGTCGTCTTTGAGTCAATGCTGCCAAATATTTGGTCGTGTCATTCATATGTTCAAGAGCAGTCCATCTAAAGCCTCTATTTGAGTCGGCCATCTGCAGTTATCCATTCATTCCGTGTCGACCTTCCCTGTGTACAAAGTCCAATTGCCACATACTCTATTTCACGTTCAAACTCTGTTACTCATTTCATGTCATTGATGGGGGATACATCAAGTGATCTGAAAACAGATCCAGAGGCCTGATAGGGCTTGGAAAATGCTCAAAAATGAAAGTTCTCGGAATCAGACGAAACCTATGCCATTGCGTCCGTCTCGTCGTCCTGAATCCGGTGGTATAATTTTTATTGCAAACAGAGTCCGTATGAGGAAGATATCACGTTCTGTCCGAAAAGCCAAACAGGCAAATTTTGGATGCTGACTGTACCTGTCCGTATAGTCTGTACAGACACGTGTCAGTCCGTACAGCTGACGTGGGCCAACCAGAAGGTGACACATGGCAGACGGAGATGACGACACGTGGCAGCATCGGGACGCGACACGTGGCACGGCCGTACAGTGCTGACGTGGCTTGTCCGTACAGGACACGTGGCGGCTCCAGAACACGACACGTGACAGCGCAGGATGATGACACGTGGCAGTGCAGG